>JACAXG010000255.1:29457-49960 GCA_018881555.1 Amblyornis subalaris | reverse complement strand
TTATGATTAAGAGTTCTTATTGCCACCTCATAGGATAAAGAGAGTTCTTTCTGTAGTGTAGTGGGATCCATCCCATGGAAGACAGTTCCCTAAAGAAGTATCTTCAGCATGGTTCCAAACCTTTCAGAAACACCACAGCCCGCCCAGGTTTTAGCAGTGGTGTATCCTCTCTCCCACAAACACTCTGCAGTTTGTGGGTCACAAGAAAAGTCTGTTGGGGTTAAGCATTTTAAGAGTAAGTCATTCCAGCCTAAAGGCACCAAAGGTAACAGGCTCCTGTTTTACAATCTCCAAAGGCTGCAAGCTTCATCTGTACACAACATGAAAATGTTCTTAATTTAGGCTGCAAATTTCTCGCTCCCCCATGGCTCAATATTGTGATTTAAAGAGAAACTTAGTTTGGTATTACTCCAGATCACACAGCACAGCTCACAGAAAAATATATGGATCTCCTTGCTGGTAAACATGGCTTCCCTGGCACTTCCTGCCACTCCTTGCCTTCTCTTCCGTTTGGCCACTGGCCTCCATGTTTAGTCTTTCACGTGACTGCTTTCCTTTCTCTCTGGCTTAGAGAAGAGGTTAATATTTGTAGAAAATGCCTACAAAAGTATTTATAACAGTTACATGCTCCCACTGTAATGAGGCTTGTTTTTTCTGGAGCACAAGGCTCCTCTCCCCCGTATGTTCTGCACTGGCAGCCATCCAGAATTTTGAGTAAGTCTCTTGGCTGCTACTAATACTTATCAAGAACAGCAAGGTCACTCTTCGATCTTACCAATACACCTCCAAAGTCGAAGGGAGTACTTTTTTTTCTTCTCGGCCTTGGCTTTTCTCGGCTTGGTGGCTTTGCTACTTGGCCTTAGTCCAGATGGCATCAGACCAGCTCCTCTCAGGTCCGGAACAGCACAAGAGTGGTGGGGGGTGAGGCCAGCTGCCCCCTCTGGACCCCGGGCCATGAGCCCCTGGCTCGGGGGAGAGCTACTCCCTTGCTAGTAGTCAGCCAAGAGCCAGGGAGCAAGAGAGGAAGTGAGAGAGTCTTGCATCACTTCCTAGGGTTTTTTTATAACATTCCTTTCACAGAGACATCACAGGAACACTAAATGGCTCATAGAACTGTCCTTTACTTGTTTTTAACCAATCAAATTGTCTCACACCAGGTCAAACCATGACAGCCTTCAGCTATAGAAAACGACTGCCAAGATGTTCTCTCCTGAGAACCACAACACAGCTAGCTGATAAGTAAAAGAATGTAAATATCCTTCGAAGAAAATCAAAACATAGCTCCCGGCTTCTCGACCAACTTAAAGACAGAGTTAATATTTTTCATTAAGCAGGCGAATGGGATATATAGCATCATAAAGTCACTCCAGGACAGGGACAAACATTCTTTTAACACCTGGACTATCTCCTCCACTATCTCTGTCAAATCTGAGTGATTCACCTCTACTGTGGGCTGTTGGGCAGTGACAGGCTGTTGGGCAATGCCCCCAGCCCCTGGGACATGCCCCTGGGCAGCAGCCCTAGTATCTGGGGTAAATGTCAGGGTGGTTACCCAAGGCAATCTCACCTTATCTCTGAATGCTAAATAGAATAGGCCTATCAGCAACACAAGCCATTGCATTACATGGTAAGCATCTAGAGAAGCACTGACTCCTTCAAAAATTGTTGGGATAGGCCCAAAAAGGTCAATGAAGAATTGGGAGAAAACTTCCTTCTCTGTTGCTTCTTCCGAATGGGTACCATTATTAAAGAACCCCAAAAGATGTGAGGCTAGTGCGTGACGGTTATGTAGCCATGTGCCCGCATTGCAGAGGAACTTCACAATCTTTGAATCCTTCACCTTATTGACCCATCTCACAAAGAGGGTAACAACCACAGTAGTTTTAGTCATGGGACCCATGTTTAGAAGAGCAGCTGCAAATGGGAGAGACATAGCCATGATCATTTGCCAACAAAACCAAAATAAGCTGCGCCACATGGTGATATGTAGCATGATTTCTATATATAACGCGAAAATTAGGTTACCTAGGAACTGTTATTCCTTTTTTCACCCTTTCTTCTCAATGCCCTCGAGCCCCACATTGGGCGCCAAGAACTGTCCTGCTTTGAAAGACAGGTGTCTGTCAAGGAAGATGAGAAACCTTCCTGGGACAGTGTTGCGGCATGCTCGGTGGTAAAGTGCCGCAACCTTCCCGAAAGCAGTCCTGCGTCTGGAGGTACCTCGGTGCGGTGCACTGTGGCCCTATCACACCCACGCGGGCAGGCGCATGGGCTTTGCACTTGCACACCCAGTGCCTTAAGACGGGGGCAAAGAGTTTGGAGGTGGACTCTCCTTATGATGTTCCACAGAAGGTGTTTATTTGCGAAGGGTCAAAGAAGGAGAGCCCCAGGTACAGGGTGACACAGGATTTTATACTGCACAGACAAGGGGCGGAGAGAACACTAAGGGCCAATTACATGAGGGCAAGAGGGAGGAGAAAAGGCGGGACCACAGTACATGCAACCAATGAGGGTAGGTGAGGGGAGGAGCAGGGGAACAAGGCCAACGGGGCATCGAGGAAGGGAGAACTTTCACAGAACATAACCATAAAGGGAACATAGATTGACAACTAACCCAACAGGGGAATGTACCAAAGCAGGACCTGGAGGGGGAGAGACCTTCCTTACCATTACAGCTGAGGGGGAGACTTTAAACCCTGACCTAGGAGCCTTTTAATATCAGGGCTCTCTAGCCTCACTGACTCCTCGGTCTCTTAGGTGGCAGGCCCTTCCTCTGCAGCATCCCCAACTGCAGGCCAAGCCACCACCACAATAGAGGATGACCCCCCTCCCTCCTTCCAATTACTATACCCTTGAAATTACGGGGCTCTCAGGCAAAGATGTGGTAAAAAGAATAACAGTTCTTTACTAGGATTATATATCGATATATATGTAACAAGACAGATAAACAGCAACATTAAGAGAATAGTGTTATAGGTTCAACAAACGAAAATTTATTTTCTTTCCCCCATATAGCAGAGAGGCTGTGTAGGTGGGGAGGGGCTGGCTGGCAACTAATGAGCGATACTTAAGAACAAAGAAAGTTGTCTATCAAACCACATTCCACACTGATCACCCAGAATGGGTGATACTTAAGGACAGAAAGAATCTGTCCTGGTTTGAAGGACAGGTGTCTGTCAAGGAAGGTGGGAAACCTCCCTTGAATACAGGATGACCTCCCACCCTCCTCCGAATTACTAGACCTTAGAAATTACAGTGCTCTCAGGCAAAGATGTGGTAAAAAGAATAACAGATCTTTACTAGGGTTATGTATCTATATATATATAACAAGACAGTTAAACGGCAACCATAAGAGAACAGACAAACCCCTTAACAGTTCCTTGTCTGTTGTTGCGAGATCCTCCATTGGAGCAGAGATTCTGCGGTGACTCCCTCGCGGCTGCAGGGGGCGCTGTGGCGCAAGCGCGACGACCCTCACGTGGCAATGGCGGCTCTGGCGAATGGGAAAAGGGAGGGGGGGTCGCTCTCGGTGCGAACCCACGGGCAGCAGCCCAGCTGCACCAACCTCGGCAGCGGGCAGCAAGCAGCACAGGCAGGCAGGGTTTACTGGGGAGCGATGGACCTCGGTATCACCCACCGGCAGACCAGCAGAAGGCAGGAACAGCAGAGACAAGCAGCTCCGGGCGGCGATTGGTTACAGCATAACTCTGTACCCTGTGCCGCCACGGGACCCTCGGAGATGTCACAGTGTAGCAATGTTCCTGGAGTGAAATCGGCACTTGCTGCAAACACGGCCGTCCTCCCTGAACGCCAAGCGGAGAGAGAAGCAAGCCTGGTCTCCGCCCACCTCTCGCCAAAGTCTCAGGCCGTTCTCTCGCGATGCTCCAGCCTCTTGGGAAACAACCCCCTTGCCAGTATTTCCAGGTCTTTGTTTTTCTTTAACTGGGGGAATTGTCCTGGCTTCTGGGCTGGGCAAGTGATCCCTTTTGTCCTTAAGTATCGTCCATTCTGTGTGATTAGCGTGGAATATGGTTGGACAGATAACTCCCTTTTGTTCTTAAGTATCTCCCATCAATTCCCGGCCAGCCCTTCCCCACCTACACAGCCTCCCTAGTACCTGAGGGAAAGGAAACAAATTTTCATTTTTTTCTAACCCATAACAGAATCGCTTGCCCAACCCAGATTCCAGGACAATTTCCCCAATTAAAGAAACAAGAGCTAGAAATGCTGGCAAGGGGGTTGTTTCCCCAGAGGCTGGATCCTATCATCGTAAGAGGTGAAGGGGGACTTTTCGAGACTTTGGCGAGAGGTGGGTGGAGACCAGGCTCACTGCTTTCTTCTGGGCTCCACGTTCAGAGAGAACGGTCGTGTCTGCAGCAGAGTGCCAGTTTTGCTCCAGGAACACCGCTACACTGCAACATCTCTGCCCACTCGCTCCAGAGCATGGATACACTTTGACGTCTCCGCGAGGGTCCCACTGCAGCACAGGGTGTAGCGTTACGCTGTAACCGGTCGCCACCAGGAGCTGCTCGCCTCTGCCGTCTCCGCCACCAGCCTGGGTTTTCTGCTGCACGTGGGTCAGCATCGGGGTCCACTCATCTCTGCTGTTCCTGCCTTCTGCCGGCCCCTCGGTGGGCGGTACCGAGGTCCATCGCTCCCCAGTCAACCCTGCCTGCCTGTGCTGCTTGCTGCCCGCTGCCGAGGTTGGTGCTGAGATGGGCTGCTGCCCCGTGGGTTCGCGCCAGGAGCGACCCCCCCCTTTCCCATTCGCCGGAGCCGCCATTGCCATGTGAGGGTCATTGCGCTCGCGCCACAGCGCCCCCTGCAGCCGCGGGGGAGTCACCGCAGCCTCTCTGCTCCCACGGAGAATCTCCCAACAACAGACAAGGGGCAGTTAAGGGGTTTGTCTGTTCTCTTATGGTTGTCGTTTAACTGTCTTGTTATATATATATAGAGATAGATATATAACCCTAGTAAAGATCTGTTATTCTTTTTACCACATCTTTGCCTGAGAGCCCCATAATTTCAAAGGTATAGTAATTTGGAGGAGGGAGGGGGGTCATCCTGTATTCACGGAAGGTTTCCCACCTTCCTTGACAGACACCTATCCTTCAAACTAGGACAAGGATCAAACTCAGACTATCCTAATCTTTACATTTAAATGGAAGATCTTGTTTACTGACAGGAATGGCTGGCAGCCTATTGTCCTGGTCTGAAAGACAGGTTTCTGTCAAGGAAGGGGGAAACTTCCTGGGATAGAGGATGACCCCCCCTCCCTCTGAATTACTATACCCTTGAAATTACAGGGCTTTCAGGCAAAGATGTGGATAAAAAAAGAATAACAGTTCTTTACTAGGATTATATCTCTATATTTATAACAAGACAGATAAACGGCAACAATAAGAGAACAGACAAACCCAGTAACAGTCCTTTCTCTGTCATTGGGCGATTCTCTGTTGAGGCAAAGAGGCTGCGGTGACTCCCCCGTGGCTGCAGGGGGCGCTGTGACCCGGTGACTCCCCTGCGGCTTGGGCAAGAGGGAGAGGGGAGATTGCTCCTGGTGTGAATTCATGGGGCAGCAGCCTATCTCAGCACCAACCTCGGCAGCGGGCAGCAAGCAGAGCAGGCAGGCAGGGTTGACTGGGGAGCGATGGACCTTGGTATCACCCACCGAGCAGCCAGCAGAAGGCAGGAACAGCAGAGACGAGTAGACCCCCCTGCCGACCCACGTGCAGCAGAAACCCGGGCTGGCGGCAGAGACGGCAGATGCGAGAGGCTCGGGGCAGCCACCGTTGCAGTGTAACGCTGTCCTCTGTGCTGCAGTGGGACCCCTGCGGAGACGTCAAAGTGTATCCGTGCTCTGGAGCGAGTGGGCAGAGACATCACAGTGTAGCACTGTTCCCGGAGCAAAAATCGGCACTCGCTGCAGACACGACCGTCCTTGCCGAACGCCAAGCCGAGAAGAGGGCGAGCCCGGCCTCCGCTCCCTCTCCCCAAAATCTCAAAAAGCCCCCTCACCTCTCGCGATAAGCTCCACCCTCTGGGGAAACAGCCCCCTTGCCAACATTCCCAGCTCTTGTTTCTTTAACTGGGGATATTATTGTGGCATGTGGGTTGGGCAGGCAATCCCTTTTGTCCTTAAATATCGCCCATTCTGGATGATCATTGTGGCATCAGGGTGGTTAGGCAACTTACTTTGTTCTTAAGTATCGCCCATTAGTTCCCGGCCAACCCCCCCCCGCCCCACAGGTCTCCCTGCTACATGGGGCAAAAAAAAAAAAATTCATTTGTCGAACCAATAACACCTATAATTACTGAATTATTTATCTTTCTGCATGCACTCAAACTTCTGCTGAATTGAACAAGTTATACCATTGCTTCAGATCTTTTAAGGCTGCAAATTTGACAGTCTAAGTCTTCAAAATAGACACCATGCATACTTTGATATAAACTATGCTGATTCTCCCCAAATGTGAATGCAGTATGTAATGATTAGTAGCCATCATAGTCTTGGGCATTATACACTAGAAAAGTGTAGCAATTCACTAAACCTCAGCTTGTTCCTATTGCTCTACTTATAGAAAATAATGGAAAACAACAAATAGAAATAAATTTCCTGTAATTTCCCACTCTGACTGAGTAATTTCACAGAACTATAAATTTAGCATCTGCCAAATTTATAGAGTTGACTATTTACTAGATGGTGGGATAAAGGGATTTTCTTAAAATAATTTCTTAGCAAAATCCTTTCGAAACCGTCAGTTGTTTATCTCCTTTTTCTTCCTTCAGAGTAATTTATGTGACATTTTTCCTCTCAACAAACACCAACTTGTTTTGAAAGCATTTTTTCCTTTTGTTTCTCAAGTGCTCCATTACACATGTATAAAGTTGTACACCAATGTATTTCCTGGTCCTGAAGGCATGTAGCTCTATTGGGTCTGACTGCGATAGTTGTTTTTTTTTTTCTTTTCTCCTTTGCAGCCCTCACAGTGCTGTGCTTTGCATTGGTAGCTGGAAGGATGTTGATAACACAGCAGTGTTTTGGCTACTGCTGATCAGCGCTGTCCCTCTAACCTTCCTTCCCCCCATCAAGGGGCTGGGAGTGGGCAAGATCCTGGGAGGGGACACAACCAGGCCAGCTGACCCAAATTAACCAAAGGGATATTCCATACCATATGACGTCAGCTCAGATATAAAAGCTAAGGGAGAGAGGAGGAACGGGGGGGCATTCATCATTCTTCATTGTTTGCCTTCCAGAGCAACCACTACATGTGCTGAGGCCCTGCTTCCCGGGAAGTGTCTGAACATCGCTCACTGATGGGAAGTAGAGATTAACTTTTCCCCTTTGCTTATGCACGCACAAACTTTAGCTTGTTCTTTTCTTTCACTTTAGTAAACTGCCTTAACTCACTAGTTGTTTTCCATCTTATTCTCTCCCCTATCCCACTGGGAAGAGGAGTGATAGAGCAGCTTGGTGGGCACCTGGCACCCAGCCAAGGTCAAACCACTACAGTCCTTTTTGGCACTCAATGTGGGGTGAGATAAAGGCAGTTACATATATATATATATGTAGCATGCTATAGTAAATGGTAAATAGTTATCAAGTAGCAAGCTCATGTGCGGCACACAGCGTTTGACAGCCACATTGCTTATCTGTTTATTTTGCTGAGTTTGGGAACATGTTAAGACAAACAATGACAATGAGTGAATACAATTCCTTCTCCCTGCCCAGGGTGGATTTGAATGTGGATGATTTTATACTGCAGACTTCCATGGTCATTTCTCATCCTTATATAAGCTGTTTGATACTGTTAATAATATTAGCTAATATTGTCCTTACACTATGGAATTCATAGAATCCGTCATCATCCTAGCATAAAAGAAAACAACCTTTAGGTGAGAAGATATTAAAATCTGCCCTGAGGCATCCAATTCCTGGGTGGCAAGGTGGGTCGAGGGATTTGGACAGGTTCCTAGGGTGGTTATCACCTCCCATTGCCTGGGACTTTACACCTGAACAGCTAAACAACCCTAACAAACTGACCCATCAACTGATAGAAGGGTGCCTTGTTTACCCCCATGAACCCCAGCAGCTTCTCACCCTGTATTGGGGCCTGGCCTGGGCCTACCAAGCCACTGTTCAATACTCTCAGAGGACTGTAGTTGAGGCAGGAACCGAAACTGTGTTTGAGGACACTATGGCTGAGACAGGGACTCAAACCACAGCAACTACAGTAATTGCCCCAGTAGTGAAAACAAAAAAATGGACAAGGCAAGTTGCAGGCCCATACCACCTATTAGTAAGGGAAGAAGAAGAAGAGGAGGAAGGAGAGGAAGTAACAGTAGGAAAGGAGAGGTTAGATCAAAAGGCAGGCCCTTCAACAAAGAAATCAAAGGGAGTGAGGCAAATCAAACAGAAAACTAAAGTTACTCAGTCCCTGACCTCATCAAAACTTTGAGACTTAAGAAAAGATTACAGCTGTCAGCCAGGTGAGTGGATTTCTGCCTGGCTGCTGCGATGCTGGGATAATGGGGCCGACAGTCAGCAGTTAGAAGGTCATGAAGCCAAACAGCTGGGATCCCTTGCGAAAGATCGGGAAATTGAAAGAGGAATTGGAAAAGAAGGAGCAATTTGCAGCCTTTGGAAATGGCTTCTCTCAAGTGTGAAGATCTTGTGAACTCCCCAGGAAAGTGGACCACTGCAGATGAAGGTATCCAGTACTTGAGAGAATTAGCAGTGCTGGAAGTCATCTATAGTGATCTAAAAAATGACAGTCTCTAAAGATCCAGAGGATGTTCCTTGCACACTGGCCATGTGGAGGAAGCTGGTTCAAAGTGCCCCTGCATCATATTCCAGCAGCTTGGTAGCGCTGTATTACCCACAAAGGGATACACCAACTGTAGAGATGGTGTCCTCCTGGCTCTGAAATGTAGAAGAAACTCTGGGTACTTTCTCATCCCTATGAGCCAGTGATGCCTAAAGATTTTTAGCTTTTTTATATATTTGTAGCTTTGTAGATTTTTAATATATAGCTGTATAGTTTCTAGCACTTTCTTACACTTTAGAATGGTAGATACCCTTTCTCACACATTATGTCACACTCTTGGAATTCTATTTGGTCTTGTTTTTGGGAAGGGAGTTTCTGGCAGGGACATCCTGTTTTGCACCAGCACTTGGGAGACATAGCAAGATGTGGGGCTGGGGGTCCCTTGGGGGCATTCCGGTGGGGCAGGTCCAGGGGTGGGTTGCCAGGACAGCCAGTCTCCTATTAGATGTATTTGCTAGATATGCTAATTAATTAAACTTATAAAAATTGTGAAAATCCAATGCAGCACGTGCATAGGTATATTTTGTGCACCTGAAAGCTTTCATTAAAAGACTGCTCTTTATGTTATCAATTCTAATATTGTTTGGAAAGTTTTTCTTCAGATTTAAGGCATCAGCAGCACCCCAGCTTTTAGGGGCAGCCCAAGAGATTGCTCCTCTCCTACCGCAGTGAGAGGGAAGTCCCAAGTGCAGGCCATGTAACGAACTCTGGTTCTTTCTGCATGACCGGGGGAAGACATGATGAAGTGGGATGGTGAACCCACCTCTAAGCTGGAAGCCCATGTCCGTGAACTGAGAGGGAAGAGAGCTGTTAAGAAGGGGCCACCCAAGAAGACTCAGTGTAGTTGCCACAGAGAGACAAGAAGAAAATCAGTAATCTCCCAGATATAAAAGAACTAAAAAAATTTCCTTCAACCCTGGTGAGGGAACCCCTGATCTGGCATCACAAAGGTCAGATGATAGTGAATACTCTGACCAGGAACAGGAATAGAGGGTCCCTGCCTTTGGCCAGGAGGAGGTGATGCCTTAAGGATTAGCTTTTGGATTTTTCTAACCCTGCACTGTACAAGTGTGTAATTCTAAAATCCGTATTATGTGCTTCACCTTCTTGTTAGACAAAACATTCTCTCTAAGCCTGGAAAACAAGGTCACTATCCTAGGCCTAAGTATAAACAAAAGTGAATTGGGAGGGAGTGAATGGGGGAATATTACTTCATTACCTGAAACTGTAATTGGACAATTAACTTCTGATAAGCAAATGTAACAAATCTATATCTGGGGGGAAAACTCGTGATCGGGGTCCATCTTGGTCTAGCCTAGCATCGGCAAGGCTCTGTACCAGAGGTGTACCACTCAAAGGCCTTCAATAAATTCATACTTTTATTCACTAACTTTGTTCAGTCTCTGTTTCAGGTACTCCCAATTTTAGGCACCAGAGGAAAGGGGTGACTTGGTATAGTGGACTGTGTGGGTTCGATGGCCTGGCGCATCAGATCCACAGAAGTATAAAGCTTTAGTAGATCCAGGTACACAGTGTACACTGATGCTGTCAAGGCACAGAAGCGCAGAACCCATCTGGATCTCTGGAGTGACGGAGATGCTGGGAGTTGTCTCTATTAGAGGCTGAGGTGAGCTTAACAGGGGACAAATGGCAAAAGCACCCCATTGTGACTGACCCAGAGGCCCCTTGTATCCTTGGCATCGACTACCTCAGAAGAGGGTACTTCAAGGACCCAAAAGGGTATTTATGGGCTTTTGGTGTAGCTATAGTGAATACAGAAAAGATCAAAATTATCCACCCTGTCTGGCCTCTCAGAAGATCCCTTCATTGTAGGATTGCTGCAGGTTGAAGACCAGCAAGTACCAATTGCTACCAGGACAGTGTATTGGCAGCAGTATCGCACCAACAGACACTCTGTAACTCCCATCCATGAACTAATTTGTTGGCTGGAAAGCCAAGGAGTAATCAGCAGAACCCTTTCACTCTTCAATAGCCCCATATGGCCAGTGCAAAAGTCTAATGCGGAATGGAGGCTTACAGTAGACTATTGGGGCCTGAATGAAGTCACACCACCTCTGAGTGCTGCCGTACCAGACATGTTGGGACTTCAGTATGAGTCGGAGTCAAAAGCAGCCAAATGGTACCACAATTGATATCGCTAATGCATTTTTCTCAATCCCTCTGGTAGCAGAGTGCAGGCCACAATTTTTTTTCACCTGGAGGGGTGTCCAATACACCTGGAATCGATTGCCCCAGGAGTGGAAACACAACCCCACCATCTGCCATGGACTGATCCAGACTGCACTGGAACAGGGTACAGCTCCAGAACACCTGCAATATATTGATGATATCATTGTGTGGGGCAATACAGCAGAAGAAGATTTTGGAAAAGGAAAGAAAATAATCCAAATTCTTCTGAAAGCTGGTCTTGCCATAAAACAAAGCAAGGTAAAGGGATCTGCACAGGAGATCCAGTTCTTTGGGATAAAATGGCAGGATGGATGCTGTCATGTGCCTATGGAGGTGGTTAACAAAATAGCAACTGTCTCCACCAGCTAACAAGAAGGAAACACAAGCTTTCCTAGGCCTTGTGGGGTTCTGGAGAATGCACATTCCAGGTTACAGTCAGCTTGTGGGCCCCCTCTACTGAGTGACCCAGAAGAAGAACCATTTTGAGTGGGGCCTTGAGCAACACCAGGCCTTTGAGCAGATCAAACAGGAAATAGCTCGTGCGGTAGCTCTTGGGCCTGTTCGGACAGGACCAGCCGTGCAAAATATACTCTACACTGCAGCTGGGGAGCAGGGTCTCACCTGGAGCCTCTGGCAAAGAACATCAGGAGAGACCCAAGGTCAACCATTAGTGTTTTGTAGCTGCAGTTATCGAGGATCAGAAGCCCACTGTACTCCAACTGAAAAAGAGATACTAGCAGCTTATGAGGGGGTTTGAGTCACCTCAGAAGTTGTTGGGACAGAAGCATCTCCTCTTGGCACCATGACTGCCCGTCCTACACTGGATGTTCAAAAGAAACATCCCCTCAACACATCACTCAACCAGCACTACATGGAGTAAGTTGGTAGCATTAATTGCACAATGAGCCCGAATAGGAAAACCCAAGTTTCCAGGAATCCTAGAAGAGATTATGGATTGGCCAGAAGCCAGAGATTTTGGAGCATTGCCTGAGAAGGTGACTCATGCCCAAGAAGCACTACCATATAACAAGTTACTAGAAAACGAAAGAGGCTATGCTCTATTTACTGATGGATTCTGCCGTGTGATAGGAAACCATTGGAGGTGGAAAGCTGCTGTGGAGTCCCACACGACAAGTCATTGAGGCTGCTGAGGGGGAAGGCGAATCAAGCCAATTTGCAGAAGTGAAAGCCATCCAACTAGCCCTAGAGATTGTTGAGTGAGAAAAGTGGGCTGTACTCTATACCTACTCCTGGATCGTGGCTAATGCCCTATGGGGGTGGCTCCAGCAATGGAAGAAAACCAATTGGCAATGCAGGGGTAAACCCATCTGGGCTGCTGCATTGTGGCAGGACATCGCTGCACAGGTAGAAGACATGGTTCTGAAGGTATGTCATGTAGATGTGCATGTGCCCAAAAGTCATGTCACTGAGGAACATCAAAACAATGAACAGGTAGATAAGTGCCTCGGTTTTGAGACAAATTTAGGAGACAGACCCCTTGGACTGAGTCTTTCTCTCAAAAGGGTTCCAAAAAACCCCCTTTGCACCAATAGGAAATGAATACCAATAGATGAAAGTGAAAAAAAAAATTAAACAGTTTATTAACAAACAGAATACCCGCCCACCAGGCAAGGGAAAACAAAATATAAATACCTGTTAAGCACTAAACTGTCGGAACCCACTTCCCCACAAAAACACAGAAACACCCCCCCCCCCAAAAAAAAGAAGTGTCCCGAGTGTGGAGGCAGTGCAGGAGGAATGCAGCCTTTCCAACACGTGGTCCAAAGATGGCGGCCTTCCATGTGGAGGGGTAGAAGACCTCCCATCCCCACGGAGCAGTCCTGCAGTAGAGAAAAAACTTCCAGTGGCTACCTGGTGTTGATTTTCTCCCTCCCAAGGGCAATTACAGCAGGCAAAAACAAAAAGAGCTGGGTTGGAGCTCTCCGGTGTGCCTTCTGTCCCCGGCTCGGCTTCCTGGGGCTTGGGACTGGGCACAGACGCTCCCCTCTCGGCAATCTGTCTTCCACCAGTTCTGGAGAAGCAATCTGTTCAGTCCAGTTCCCAGCAGTCAAAGAAAACACTGCTCCAGCTTCTTCAGTCGAGGGAAGAAGGAAAAAAAAAAAGTGGGATTGCACAAGAAGCCATCCTCTACTATCAGGAACGCTTATCTCACAAAGACCTGAAGGCAGGAAGAGCATCCTGTTCTGCTGGCGTGGCCCTGATAAGAAACTAACAAATTGTCAAGCCGATGGATTTATTACGGGCCTGCAACCGGTCTTTGAAAAGCTGTCGAATAGCTTTCTCACACTAAAATGTATAAATACTGTCTTGATTCTGCAAAATACAGATTCACTTGCTCTCAGCTTGTGTCTCTCGCATTCATACGCCACAAAAACAGTGTTCTGTCTGGGCCGAAACCCAAGTCAGCCAAGCAGAGAAAACCACGTGGCTCAGCGCTGTGGAAGAAAAAAACCACGCGGCAGCCCAGGACTTGGCAGGGGGTGGCCCCGGACCAACTCTAAGGCAGCAGCCGCCGTGACAGACCACGGCAGGGCACAGCAGGGCAGCAGGTCCACCAAAACATCAAACAGCTCTGCTCTCTCCCTCTCACAACGCAGCTCCGACATCTCCCGATCCCTGGAACTGGAAGAAAAGGGACCAGGCTTCCTGCCTCCTGAACCAGAAAAAGTGCACTTGACATCCCGGTCCCCCACACCAGAAGAGAGCGAGCACCATTTCAGTCCCCTCAAACCCGGAAGTGGGGGGGGGGTGTTGTCACAATCCGCTAATACAAGCGGGAGTCGTGATGGTTCGTTTACCGATCTCAGAATGCAAAAGGCACAAAGGGGATTTCAATTTTAATCAAACGGTGCACTTTTATTGAGTGCCAACAACACGATTATGCGATAGAGGAGAGAGAGAAAGAGATATAAAGAAATAAAGTGGCGGGGGGGGAATAGCTACCAATGGATGAGACGAAGTCCTTGTGGTCCTCTGCCAATAGACTCGCCGGCGTCCGTGGGGAGATCTCTTCTGGGTTAATTCAGAAAGTCCCTTTATAGTTGTTATGGGTTAGAAGAAAAAAAGTAATTAAAATTTGTTTCCTTTCCCCTGGGGTACCAGAGAGGCTGTGTAGTTGGGGAGGGGCTGGCCGGGAATTGATGGGCGATACTTAAGAACAAAAGGGAGTTATCTGTTCAGCTGCATTCCACGGTAATGACACAGAATGGACAGTACTTAAAGACAAAAGGGACCACTTGCCCAGCCCAGAAACCAGGACAATTCCCTCGATTAAAGAAAACAAAGACTTGGAAATACTGAAGGGRGATGTTTCCTCAGAGGCTGGAACATCTCGGGAGAACTACCAGAGACTTAGGCGAGAGGTGGGTAGAGACCGGGGCTTGCCTCACTCCCCGCTCTGCGTTCGGTGAGGGCGGTCGTGTCTGCAGCGAGTGCCGGTTTCGCTCCGGGAAGACTGCTACACTGTGACGCCTCCGCCAGCTGGCTCCAGAGCACGGATACACTGTGACATCTCCGAGGGTCCTGCGGCAGCACAGGGTTCAGAGTTACGCTGTAACCAACCTCCAGCCAGAGCTGCTCGTCTCTGCTGTTTCCTGCCTTCTGCTGGTCTGTCGGTGATACTGAAATCCATCGCTCCCCAGTCAACCCTGCCTGCCTGCGCTGCTCGTTGCCCGCTGCCGAGGTTGGTGGAGCCGAGCGGCTGCCCCGTGAGTTCGCGCCGGGGGTGACCTTCCCCCCTTTCCCGTTCACCGGAGCCGCCATTGCCGCGTGAAGGTGGTCGTGCTCACGCCACAGCGCCCCCTGCAGCCGCGGGGGAGTCACCGCAGCCTCTCTGCCCCAGCGGAAGATTTTTCCCAACAACACACAAGAAACTGATAAAGAGTTTGTCTGTTCTCTTATAGTTGCCGTTTAACCGTCTTGTTTTATATATATATATATAATTTCTATAACCCTAGTAAAGAACTGTTATTCTTTTTACCACATCTTTGCCTGAGAGCCCCGTAATTTCAAAGGTACAGTAATTTGGAGGAGGGAGGGGGTCATTCCTGTGCTCAAGGGAGGTTTCCCACCTTCCTTGACAGACACCTGTCCTTCAAACCAAGACAATAGTCTTTTTCGAAAGCAGGGGGGGCAACTGGCCAGGAGGTGAGGAAATCTATAACTATTGTTGTGAGGCCCGTTGTTTTGGGATACGGGAGCGGGTGTACAACACAGGTCATTCCTTCTCGCTTCAGTGCAGTCCTTCCCRCCTAGGCAGCAAGAACGGCRCCACCGCGACCTGYACTAATTTCCTCAGGAATGCATACCAGTTCTCAGCGGGCGCACCTACAGGCAACACTTGGCAAACATCCCRCCTCAGCCAGGCCAGGACTCYTGTGCAAAAGTCCTCYYTTCYTTTTGGRGTTTTTAGGGTTTTCAGTCTCTGTCCTTGTCGATAATCGTGAGGCAGATGAGGGATTTTCGGACCGTCTCTTACACCACCCCGTGACTCACGATTGTTATCAAGAGCGCTCAGCACGATTCCGTAGTGTCGTTGCGAAGTCTTCAGGGCTCGTCAGTGTTGGTAGCATATCCCGGAAAACAAAGACAGGCAAAGAGAAAAGAAGAAAAAGAAAAGGGAAAAAGGAAAGAAAAAAAAAGAAAAAAAGGAATAAGCGATTTCAATTAAAATACACATCTAATTTCTTATCACATCTTATTTTAGTACTCGTGTAGTTCGTCTTGTGTCAATAACTTTAGGAGTGTCTACAGTGGATGGGATATTAATCAAATTGTGAAAATCCATTATAGATGTCAATTGTGTTAATCGTTTCATCATTCTCCAATTCATGACGTACAAGATTGTTGATAAAACAAAACCAATCAAAACTAAAATCAAGAGAACAATGATAGGATGACACAATTTGTTCAGGATACCGGTAGCCGTAGGCGACCACCCGAAAAGAGTGTCCCACCACCCATGTTCGACATCTTTCTTTACCCTTTCTAGAACACAATGTATTTCTTTCACATTGTGATGAACAGTTACCAAGGTTTTCTGCCCGTCTTTCTTGATCTTTTCCAAAATTTCAATTAAATCCTGGTGAAGCAACAATTGCTTTACCAAAGTAAGGTTCATCCCAATGAGGGTAGGCAATAGTTGGTGGATCAGTGTGTAATTAGACTGCAAAAGGTGATAAGAAGTAACTGGGGCTAAATAAGAAAAATCACATCCTATAATTTTAGTAAAATTAAAAACACAAAAATTTGAATGTTTTTTTGTATCTACTACTAAATTTTCTATAAATACACTATCACAAGCAGTTCTTAAGCATACACATCCATTGCCTATGTACACAAGCACTGTTTCAGGATTCTCGTTAGGATGAATTTCAAAATGACAGATATTTTATTCTGTGTCTAAACAGATGTCTTGAGCTCTAATTGCATTACTTTCACAGACGAACCCTTGTTGTTCTCGGACAATACAAGTTTCTAAATTAACAGTTTGCCATTTTTCACCAATTTGACGGGCCCATTCCCTATGCTCGAAAGGATAGAGAACAGCTCCGTCATGATTTAACCCTAATGCAATGATAGGGAATATCGAATGCACTGAAGCATTTCGTATAGTTAGCACAAAGGCTGTGGCTGTGTTTGTGATAGGGTTATAGGTAAAATTCACTAAGTTCCACCAGGATTGGAATTCTCTTTCAAAATCAGTGGCACTGTCCCAGATTACTTTCCGAATTTCAGTAGGAAAAGTGCCTTCTTCGCCTTCTCTTATAATYGAGGCAGCAACTGACTGCATCCACAATTGAGCCTGGATGCAGCTGAGAGCCAAAGAGATATTGTTTTGTGTAGTACCGAGTGCGTCAATTATCAATTTGTGGTCATTCACATTTACCTTTTCCCAATTTGGTAATATGTTTGATAACAACCACTGGTGTGTTCCCAAGGCTAATAATGATGACTGCAGTGGTTGTTGCAATTTGGTCAAATCTCTAGTTGTGGCATCCAATTTATTCATTAGTACTTCTGAATAAATGCTATTCAAAATTCCCAATCCTGTTCCCACAACACCGGTTATGTCTCTTTGCGTTTGTTTCTTAAAAGGGTTCTGCTTTTGTAACCAAGTTGTCCACCCTTCGAAAGCAGTTTGTAGAAAAGGTGAACAGGCTGGCTGAATTTCTGAGACATTGTTTTGCATCAGTAATTTGACTTGTTTGAGAGACCATGCCGGATTAAACAATATTTGTTGTTGGCCTGTTTTCCGGATTATGTATGGTCCAATTTCAAAAATTCTCGGGCTTAGCATAACCGGTGGTTGGGTGGTAGGTGTTACAACATCAATTTCGAGTTCCCCCCAGTATTTTGTATTGCTTTTACCACACATGACTTTATGTGAAAACTGCACAGCCGTTAAGTTTAGCCAACAATCCTGATTTTGAATTTCACAAAATAAAACACGGCTGTGAGGTCCAGTGCTATAACTGTGTATAGATTCGGTAAAGGATCCAACAATTAATTTGCGTTGTATTATCATCACCTCTTGTTACCATAAAGGGAGGGAAAACATTATTCTTGTCATTCAACACAAGGGGAGTACTTATACCATGGTATGTGACTACTGCACTCAATATGGGCTTTGCTATGGCATTTATTATCAATCTATAACTTAAACCTTTCAGGCCTGACTAATCTGCTGGGTTATTTTGCCAATGGCATGTCACATAGGTTGGTTTGGTTAAAGTAAAGTTATACCAGCAGTCAGTTGATTCGTTTTTACAAAGCTTCATAATTTCAACGTTGTTGGTACTTGGGTCTAAGGTGTAGTTACCGAAGTTCTTCTGACGACAACACAGTACGAAGCAGGTTTGTTTGTCACAAGTCCATTTTGTTGTAGGGCAGAGTTTGGCTGTAATGTTGGGGTGCAAATCACTTTTCCCATCTGGTTCTAGAAAATTTCCAGCGATTGCAATGAAGGTAGCTTTCTCGTAAAGAGATCCTTCCACTTTTCTGCATCCCACCTTAATTTTCTCACCAATTGTTTCATTTAGGATTATAGCCCAATCCTTCCGGTCCCATCCCCATTCACTTGGACGGTATACCTCAGAGTCGTGCAGCACTACAGTCGCTAGGTTTGGGCGACGATCCCTGGGATAGGATCCTAGAGCACTAGTGTACCTGATGGTAGCTTCAGACCATGGCCACTCAGCTGGTTTTTGGCCATGGTGCTGTGGTAGGATGCAAAAAAGTGTCATTAGTTTTATCACGGTTTATGTGGTCTTCATGTCCCTCGGAGTTCTTCTGTGAAAAGTAAAGACAACAGAGTCTGCCAACCAAGAAGCAGAAAATTAAAAAGATGGAATTATCCAGCATGTATGTATCCAATGCTCTCTCCCTAGGGGATCAGAGGCTACCCATGCATATTTATTCAGAGGGGTTTTTAGCACTAGTGGTACTTCCCCTACAGTAGGGAGGTCCACCAGAACAGGTTGTCCAGGGTAGTGTATTGGATTCTTAGAATCATTAGGTCCCTGTAGTGAGGGGATTATGCTTGGAGCTGTTGGGCAAAAGGCTGTGATTTTGGGGCAATCGTTTATCCCCCATCTATCATTCACACCTTTCACAGCTTCCCATAGCCGAACATCCCAATTTGCCTCCTGTGGTTTCAAAAGTCGTTTCAAAAGACCATTGGTCCTTTCTACAATCCCGTTAGCTTGAGGGTAATAAGGGGTGTGAAAAGTCCATTTAATCCCTTCGCCTTTTGCCCAATCCTGTACAACTCTGGCAGTGAAGTGAGACCCATTATCAGATTGAATTTCCTGTGGTTTTGGGAAAGTTCCAAACCATCTCTGCTGTGCTTTAACAGTATTTTCTCCTGTTGCTCTTTTAAAGGCATAGGCCTGGACTAACCCAGATATAATCTCTACTCCTACCAGCACAAAGTGTTTACCTCCTGACTGTCTAAAGGGGCCAATATAATCTACCTGCCACGCGTCCCATAAGCCTTTACCCTTTCTTAAATGCAGAGGGTCATTTTCTAAAGGGTGTCTTTCTCGCCGTCTGCGACATGGTTCGCAGGCTGATATGCATGTTTTACACATTTCTCTGGTAACAGGCCAACCGCGAGCAAGAGCTTCTTTGTACAGATCTTTTGCACCTGTGTGTTGCCTTTTTATATGCAACCATTCTAATAAGTGCTCCCAGTCCTCTGTAATTTGATCCTTTTTCACAGGGCTTAGTCTCGCTAACTCATCAGCTTTATTGTTCCACTCTCCTGCTGGATTCCCATCTATCTGGTGAGAGGCTACCCACCCCACRGCAAAATTCCCTTGACTTGCAATATTTAAAATGTCTTGCCACTTTTCCTTTTGCCACACTGGGATTCTGTTAACTTTCCAATCATTTTGTTGCCAAAAGGGAAGCCACTCAGTGCATCCCTTAAACACAGCATAGGAATCGGTGTAGATACAAACAAGAGAAGTATTCCATGTCTCACATTGGAAAATACTCCAAACAGGTATCAGCTTGCCAACTTGGGCGCTGCCTTCCCCCTCTGTAATAATTCGTTCACCGGAGGAAGTGTGCAGTGCTACAGCCTTGCATTTCCACACCTTTCCTTCTCGCTTGGCAGAAGCATCCGTAAACCAAGAATTTGCTAATTGTTCGGGGGAAAAAGGAGGGGCTGCTTTAATGACTGAGGCAGGTTTGTCTTGGCTGCTACCCAAGCCTTCAGTTGCTTGTATTGCCAGATTTTTTACAGCTCCTTCAGTTATTGAGAAGACGTTACAATAATGTTCAATCTGAGCATACCACTTTCTTACTGAGGCCCTCTGGGCCACCCCGTCAGGTGGGGGGGTCCCGGTAGAGACAGCCTTAATAACTTCAAAGGGCCTCTCAAAACAATTGGTTGTTGTCGTGCAATCTTCTCCACTTCTATGAGAGCTAAGCTAACCACAAATAATCCTTTTTCCCAGGTAGTGTACCTTTTCTCAGCATCTTTGAAGCCACGGGAATAAAAACCAACAGGCCTCGTAGGACCCTCTGGACCCYGCTGCCATATGTGTACTGACAACCCTGAGGAGACAAATCCCCATTCCACCTGGAAAGGATCTGTAGGATGAATAGGGCCCAGGGCTTGGTGAGCTGTWGCTTCAAAAATCAACAATTGCAATGCTTCTTCCTGAGAAGCAGTCCATTCCCATTTTACCCCTTTTCTCAGCAAGTTATAAAGAGGTCTGGCAATTATGGAAAAATCTGGGATGCGCTTTCTCCAGAACACTAACAATCCTAAAGCATGTTGGAGATCTTTCCTGGATTCAGGCATTTTAATCTGATCTAAAGAGGTTAGGGTATCAGGTGGGATGCATGTCATACCTCCCTTCCACCAAATTCCCAAAAATTTCACCTCTTGGGAAGGTTTTTGGATTTTTTCAGAGGGAATTTGCAAATCAAGGCTTTCTAAGAGGGAGATTATT
>JACAXG010000255.1:10391-22193 GCA_018881555.1 Amblyornis subalaris | reverse complement strand
CACTGACCCCTTCAAAAATTGTTGGGATAGGCCCAAAAAGGTCAGTGAAGAATTGGGAGAAAACTTCCTCCTCTGTTGCTTCTCTCGAATAGGTACCATTATTAAAGGACCCCAAAAGATGTGAGGCTAGTGTGTGACATTTATGCAGCCACGCACCCGCATTCCAGAGGAAAATCATGATCTTCGAATCCTTCACCTTATTGACCCATCCCACAAATAGGGTAACAGCCACAGTGGTCCTAGTCACGGGACCCATGTGTAGAAGAGGAGCTGCAAATGGGAGATACGTAGCCACGATCATTTGCCAACAGAACTGAAACAAGCTCCACCACATGGTGATGTGTAGCGTGATTTTATATCTAACACACAAATTGGGTTATCTAGAAACTGTTATTCCTTTTCTCAATGCCCTCGAGCCCCACGTTGGGCGCCAAGAATTGTTCTGGTTTGAAGGACAGGTGTCTGTCAAGGAAGGTGAGAAACCTCCCTTGAGCACAGGAATGACCCCCTCCCTCCTCCAAATTACTGTACCTTTGAAATTACGGGGCTCTCAGGCAAAGATGTGGTAAAAAGAATAACAGTTCTTTACTAGGGTTATAGAAATTATATACATATATATATATAAAACAAGACGGTTAAACGGCAACTATAAGAGAACAGACAAACTCTTTATCAGTTTCTTGTGTGTTGTTGGGAAAAATCTTCCGCTGGGGCAGAGAGGCTGCGGTGACTCCCCCGCGGCTGCAGGGGGCGCTGTGGCGTGAGCGCGACGACTCTCATGCGGCAATGGCGGCTCCGGCGAACGGGAAAGGGGGGAAGTCGCCCCYGGCGCGACCCCACGGGGCAGTCGCCCGGCTCCACCAACTTTGGCAGCGGGCAGCGAGCAGCGCAGGCAGGCAGGGTTGACTGGGGAGCGATGGATCTTGCTATCACTCACCGACAGACCAGCAGAAGGCAGGAAACAGCCGAGACGAGCAGCTCCGGCTGGAGGTTGGTCACAGCGTAACTCCGAACTCTGTGCTGCCGCGGGACTCTCGGAGATGTCACAGTGTATCYGTGCTCTGGAGCCAGCCGGCGGAGGCGTCGCAGTGTAGCAGCGTTCCCGGAGCGAAACTGGCACTCGCTGCAGACACGACCGCCTTCACCCAACGCAGAGTGGAGAGTGAGGCAAGCCCCAGTCTCCACCCACCTCTCCCCTAAGTCTCTGGTAGTCCTCCCGAGATGTTTCAGCCTCTGAGGAAACATCCCCCTTCAGTATTTCCAAGTCTCTGTTTTCTTTAATCGAGGGAATTGTTCTGGCTTCTGGGCTGGGCAAGTGGTCCCTTTTGTCCTTAAGTACCGTCCATTCTGCGTCATTACCGTGGAATGCAGCTGAACAGATAACTCCCTTTTGTTCTTAAGTATCGCCCATCAATTCCCGGCCAGCCCCTCCCTAACTACACAGCTTCCCTGGTACCCCGGGGGGGGGGGAAAAGGAAACAAATTTTTAATTACTTTTTTTTTTTTCCTAACCCATAACACCCGATGGGCCCATGAAACATCAGGGCATTTAGGAAGGGGTGCTACATACAGATGGGCTCATGATTGAGGGGTGGACCTGACCATGGAGGCCATCACAAAGGTTTTCCACCAATGTGAAATGTGCTGCCACCAAGCGAGCCACACTAGTGAAGTGTCCCTGGAATAGAGAGCAGTGGCTGGGTTTCCAGTATGGTGAGGTCTGGCAAATTGATTACATTGGGCCATTGCCATGAACATGCCAAGGAAAGAGTTACATACTCATGATGGTAGAGACAAGTGGCTGGCTGGAAACATACCCAGTAAACCATGCCACTGCTTGGAACACCATCTCAGGTCTTGAGACACATTTTGTGGTGACATGGTACCCCAGAGAGAATTGAGTCAGACAATGGGACTCATTTTCGAAACAATCTTATAAAGTCCTGGGCAAAGAAACATGGCATTGAGTGGATATATCACATTCCCTATCATCCTCAGGCCTCTGGGAAGATTGAAAGGTATAACAGACTGCTGAAAACTATGTTGAGAGCATTAGGTAATGGGACATGGCAGCACTGGGATGTGAATATGTGTCACTATGTGGCATTTTTCTTCTCAACAAACATCAACTTGTTTTGAAAGCATTTTTTCCTTTTGTTTCTCAAGTGTTGCATTACACATGTATACAGTTGTGCACAAATGTATTTCCTGGTCCTGAAGGCATGTAGCATAGCACAGGTCATATCCATATTGATATTTTCAGCTCTCCTCTCCCTCCAAAAGATGGCCACATTGATACTGGGAACAGTCCCAGGTCTGTACCAGTCCCAGGCATTGTCTTGTACAATGCTAGTTGGCATGGTCCAGAATCCTGTCATGGAATGTATTATCCATGTCAGTGTGTGACCCTGTACCTAGGTCTATTTACTGGTAAAGATTTAGCCACAGAAAATGAAATCCTGCACACCAGTGCAGAGAGCACAACTGCCAGGAAGAAGCATAGCAGTCATTAGAAGGTCCCTCCCTCACCTGAAATAGCTGGAAGAGGATAAAGCAGTCCTTGAGGGAGTGGCTCAGGAAAATCAGTGACTTTATCTGAAGGAAGAAATATTGGGCTTTCAGTTTAGGGGTCTGTCAGAGAGCAGCAAGGGTCACCTGCTTCCAAGAAGCAGGTGAGCTGGGACCCAGTGGTGACTCCGGTGCAGGCGGTACATTCACTGATGGGGTACAGCCCCTAAGCATCTGAACACAGCAGATGGAGACAGGTCCTGGTAACAGGGCCCATAAACATTCCCAGACAAGGCAAGATGATAAACCAGGTCCAGGGTCCATCCAGTGAGCCCAGTCAGGAGTAAAAGGAGACAGGACCAGAGACAATTCTACAGCATGGGTCCACAGGTGGCAGTGTTAGGGAAGAGAGCTTACTCAAAAAACATAAAAGAGCTTTTTCTGGATCTGTCAGGGCACAGAAAGAGCTGGCAGCTCCATAAGGGCTGGGGATCTCAGAGCCAAAACAGACAACATATCCAGCAGGACAGGGGCTTCACCAGCCACAGCCCTGTTCCACCACCAATAAAAAGAGCAAATGAGGCAGGCCTGAGGGAAGAGGTAGTCCAGATCATCACTGTGGTGAGGAGACAGGTACAAGGACAAACCAGTAAGTCAATCCACAAGTCAGGATGAGGTGTCATAGGGTAACCAGAGCCAGACGCAGTCCACTTATCAGGAAGGCCCCTAGTAAAAAAACAGGTCTGAGATCAAGCCTGGAAGTGAGTTTGTGGGTTGAGGTCTCAATTAATAGTATCCATAATCAGGCACCACCATGGCTATGGTAGAACTACAGACAAACAAAATCACAACAAAGCTCAAGCAAAGACTAAAGGTTGAGCTAAAAGGAACCCTTGGGCCCCAGGCAGAGGGTGTGGATGGAGACCTCACCTGAGGCTGTTCAGGACCACTAAGATTTATTAGTTCCCTCAGGGCTGATAGTCTTTCTGGCATGTGTCTAATGAGATACTTGCTCCATAGGAAATCAGGGTTTGAAGCTCCACTGAAGTTTATAGCAATTTTTTATAGATAGTTATTTATAATTAATTTTCTGCATTTCAAACCAGGGCCAGGTGGAGTTTACTACCACATACCTCTAGATGTTTGACTGTGTTATCAGAATGATGAGGACATTAATGTTTAGCCTTGTAGCTCACTAAATCCTAGCTCTCTTTTGCATGTGTTAGCCAGTAAATAATTGTCTTATACTTGTATATACATGTATATATATGCAGTCTTCTTACATACAACTAAAGATATTTCAACAAAGAGGAAGAGTTAAACATAGTATTAAAGTTTTTACTGTAAACACAGACATAAACCTTGAGAACAAGTGGACTAAAATCTTTAAGGTTGCAAGAAAGATGATATTTTGAACTGAAAAAAGCAAGATGAGATAAATCAACAGATGTTGATAATGAAGAAATGTATGATTATCATATAGTTTGTCAGGAACTGTAAGGGAGAAAAAGTAAATTTACAAATAGTAAAAATACCATCTCTCAGGACAGGTCTCTGTGGTGGGTTGACCTTGACTGGTCAGAAGGTGCCTACCAACCCACTCTATAGCACCCCCTCCATTACCAGGATGAGGGAGAAAATATGATGAAAGGCTCATGGGTTGGGATAAGGACAGGGAGATCACTTACCAATCATCATCATGGGCAAAATAGACTCGATTCAGGGAAATTAATTTATTGCCAACCAAAATCAGAGTAGGATAATGAGATAACAAGCCTAAAAACACCTTCACCCCACCCCTCCCTTCTTCCAAGGCTCAACTTCACTCCTGACTTCTCTATCTTCTCCCCTTGCTTTGCCCCTGCCACTCCTTTCTCCTCACACTCTCGCCCTGCTCCACCATGGATTCTTGGGGTGTCCTGTGCTGGGCCAGGAGTTGGACTTGATGATCCTGATGGGTCCCTTCCAACTTCCACTTGTATTAGCGGATCGTGACAGGCCGAGAGGCCATGGCTGGCTGTAGCGGCTGGTAAAGGAGGCACAATCAACGAGAGGGCTCGTGACGGAGCCATGAAGGGGGGGTGGTGCCGCAGCCGTGAGGTAGGCTTGTGCTGAGGGGGTGGTTACCGCGGGAGGAGCCGGCAGCGCAGACGCAGTAGGAGTGGTGGGGGGTGCAGGGTCCGTGGGAGAAGTGGGCGGTACAGGGACCACAGAGGCTGGGGTCGGCGCTGGGACCGCGGAGGCGGGGAGCAGTGCAGGGAGAGGAGCTCGGACCGCGGGGGCGGAGCGGGCAGGGCCAGGCAGCCTAGAGGGGTGGACGGGACCTGGCAGGTCTGTGAGGGGGGGCCGATAGAGGCTCCCGCCAGTGGGGCAGCCTGGGGCGGGGACCGGCACGGGGGGGCAAGCGGAGAGGGAGCTACTGCGCGGAAGCGGGGGGGGAGCAGCGGCGGCTGGAGAGGCAGTAGAAGAAACAGGGCTGAGCAGAGCAGAGGTGGGGGGGGTGGGCAGTGAGGGATCTTTGGGGCCCAGGAGACCTTGGAATGCGGGGGAGCTATCATGCAAGAATGCGTCGCCATAGCAGCTAGCTGGCGAAGAGGGCCGCTCTGGAGAGAAGCTGTCCGAGTCCCAAGAGAAGGGTGAAACTGCCCCTGTGTGATATGTGGCAAGGGCTGCTATTATGACCCCCCACGTTGGAAGATGTTTCGCTGCAGAGATATCGCCCCGACGGGCGAGGCAGAAAAGCTCACGCCCAACCAGTTGCCAAGCGTCTGGGTCATAGATGCGAGCTGGCGAGAGGTCTTTGATATTTGTAGAGACCCAGTGTAGCAAAGCAAGCAGGTCAGCATTGGAAATCTCTGAGTTTTGTCTTCACGGTAGCTGCTGCAAATTTGCTAGGGTCTGTTCTTGCTCAAGTGATAATTCTGAACCCATTTTTAACCCTGGCTCACCTTGAAGTGACAGATTTACGCTGGGGTGTGATGAGTTGAAGCCGAGAGTCCCTTCTGGGTGGTGTAAACGTATCGCTGCTGCCTGCTTGTCGCCGCCAGTGTGCCACCACCTGAGGTCCATAGGGGGGTGCGCTCGGAAAGCTGAAGCCGGGACCCTTTGCTTGAGCGCTGCCTGGAGTTGCTGCGGGCCGTCCCGGGTAGGGCCCGCTGTCCGTGGCTCCAGTGCCCCACATTCAGATGCCAGATGTTGCAATTTGAGATTCAAAGCGACGTGGAGACCCCAGGCAGGTGCAAAGGGGAGAGCGTTTATTGCAAAAATCCAGACATTTTAAGCCATTAGTCTGTTATTAGTTTACATACTTTTAAGGCAAAACAAGCTAAGTTCAACTGCCGCGCTGCCGTGCCTGGCCCCGGCTTGGCCTGCGTCTTCGGGGTTCAAAGCCCGCATGAAACAGCGACTGATCGATTTAAGGTAACTGAGGTTTGCGTGCCCCAGATCCTCTGGCCTGAAAGCCGTTCGTAGCAAGCAGTTCTCAGTTGTTTACAAGGCAGTAGCGAGGGCAAAGAGGAAAGAGTCGGAATCTCCGTGGCTGCAGTCCAAGTTTTATTTCTCTGCCCTGTGGGGGCAGGGAGATAGTAGCTTGAAGGAAAGCCGAGCAGAGAGACGGTTTCTCGCTCTCCTGCTGCCGTTTTTAAGGAGTTACATCGTGAGGTAGGTATAACAGAGTTAACCAATTAGAAAGTGATGATACATGATAGAAAACCAATAGAGACATCTCAGGGGAGGAACAAAGTTAAACTAACTAATAACAATATAGCTGGAGGGAATTTCAAACCACGCTAGCCTGTCACAGGGCCAGAGGAGAAGACGTGGTGTGAGTGACATGCAAGGGGTGTATGTTGCTATGCCGCAGATTCTTCCTTTGATCCGCCTTCAGGGACAGAATCTTGCGAGGGGAAATCAATCCATTCGGAGTCACTTCCACTGAACCTGGGCTGCACCATAGCAACATTCAACCAACCACCATATACCATGATGTGAACATGCGATGGTTATATAACTTGTTTTCTTGACTCTAATTCAGCCGTCTCTTTCCCACAGTCCTTTTTCTACTTAGGCTAAGTAATAGGCCTGAGCCATGATTTTACAAGGCCTTCCTTTACAAAGCTTTACTTATAGGTGACAACATCATAAAACGTAGGGCTAAAAGACTGGGGTGGGGAGATACTCCAATGGGGCAGAACCAGGGGGGAAATTACCTAACCAACTGTTCTTCTAATTGGACAATATTTGTTAACTATGCTAATTTGTTAAACTTACAAAAAATGTAGCAATCCGATGCTGGGTGTGCCCATAACCATGGGGGCACCTGGAGGCTTCCATTAAAGACCTGCATTTTATATTATCTATATTAATATTGTCTGGGAAGTGGTTTTCCTTTCTCGATTCAGGCAACAGTTCCTGGCACCCCAGATGGGACTTTCTAACCTCCCTCTGGATCAGATACATCTTGCAAGAAATTCTTCCTTGCCAGCACCTTTTAAAGAATTTCCCTGCAACAGCCTGAGGTGAGGAGGCATGGTCCCAAGACCCCACAAGAGGTAACATAAAAAGCAGGTCTTTTGTAAATGATTGCTAGCAATTGTTATTTGGTTTTTTTTGGGAAATCGAGAGTCCTCTTTAGAGACTGGAATCACAACTTTGTGGGATTCCTTTGAACTTCAGTCATCTTTTCAGTCTGTGAGGATTTAGCCTGGTGTGGACTGAGCCAGCGTGGGCTTTGTTTGTTTGTTTGTTTAATGGGGAGTGGGGGCCATTTGCTTTCATTTTGTGGCTTCCAGAGGCTTTTCCCCCTTTGTATTTTGCTCGAGTGGGTTTTGTTTTTTTGGTGGGGAAAAGCAGAGGGGGGAGGCACGTGCTTTTCACTTCTGTGATGTGGTCTCCAGAGGTTTTTCCCCTTTGTATTTTGCCCAGGGAAGGGCAGGTTTGGCTTCCAGCTTGGCCTGGGCAGCTTTCGCCACTTTTTGCCTGGCTTAGCTGGTGGGAGTGTGTGTGTGTGCATGCCACCTTTAGAGGAGGGGGGAGGATGTCCTCCCCAGCACCTAGTGCAGTTGGTAGCACTCAGGGTTAAGAGCTTGCTTTGGTAGTCTGACAGACATGGGTTTGTGTCGCTGTTGTCCCAGGGACGGAGCAAAGCAGGACACAAAATACAATCCAGGAGATGGTGAAAATGCTGTTTATTTATTTATTAATATACTGACCTCTTTTATACCTTAGTACACCTGAATGCCATAAGGCCATTGGTCCCCTGGCCATCCACCTCTCAGGATGATTGGTTAGGTCCAACAACGCCTTATTCCAAATATTTTTCTAGACATATCATAACAATACTACATAACAACTCACAGGTGCACGATGTTTTTCTAAAAGAAAGCAACTCGCTGTTTTTCATAGCTTCTATGGGAAAAGACAGACTCTCTCAGAATACTGTGAGAGCTGGAAGATTTCTCTGCTGAATGCTTTTCAGTATCCATAGGCTTGAATCCTGAGTTGGAAGTTTTGCCTTTTTTTTTCTCTTCTGCTTGAAAATACAACATGGAATGTAGTCCGTCAGCAGAGAAAGATCCCAGACCTAGGTCGAGAAAGAAAAATCACTTCCCAGACAATATTAATATAGATAATATAAAATGCAGGTCTTTAATGGAAGCCTCCAGGTGCTCCCATGGTTATGGGCACACCCAGCATCGGATTGCTACATTTTTTGTAAGTTTAACAAATTAGCATAGCTAACAAATATTGTCCAATTAGAAGAACAGTTGGTTAGGTAATTTCCCCCCTGGTTCTGCCCCATTGGAGTCCCCCCCTCCCAATCTTTTAGCCCTACATTTTATTATGTCTACGATGTATGGTGCAAAACAAAGTGTCCTTGCTAGACTAAAAAGCAAGACTAAACAGAATTCCAAGAAGGTAGCATAATATGTGAGAAAGTGCAACTACTATGCTAAAGTGACAGTGTGTTAGAAATGATACAGATATATATTAAAATCTATAAAGCTACAGGTATATAAAAAGCAAAAATCTTCAGGCATCAGATACAGCAGCATCCTGTTGGTCCTTCTTCACCCTGGGCTTCACCCCTGGTGGTGGGGGTCCCGGAGTTGTTGTTCTGGGGGTAACACCTTCGTACAGTCCAAGTTTCAGATATCTATGGAGTGGTCACAGATGCTGTTCCCATAACTTGGGGTGATATGTGTATGAGCAGTTGCTTCCTTTCCCACAGTTTGCCACAGTGGGAATTTTTGTCCAGATGCATTAACCAGGATGTGCTAACCAGGTCTCACCTCCACCAGGCCTGGAATTAGTGTCTTTCCATCACAAATTCCTCCCTTCTGTGCTTATCTCAAGTTTCCGCTGTGGTGGCTTATCTTATGGCAAGTTCCTTCTGTGGCCTTGACAGTGTTTGAGATGGGCAACTGTGCTCTTTAAGTCCTTACAGCTGGCCACACTGTTTCTGATAAAGCCAGGATGTCATTTGCCTTCTTGGCCACCTGGGCACACTGCTGGCTTATGTTCAGCTCGCTGTTCACCACCACCACCACCCCGATCCTTTTCCACAGAGCAGATTTCCAGCCACTCTTCCCCAAGCCCGTAACACTGCATGATTGTCCTGCATGTGCCATGTGATGGCACTCAAGGTGATCTGCTCCATAAGCTTCCCTGGCACCAAAGTCAGGCTGACAGGCCTGTAGTTCCCTGGATCCTCCTTCTGCCCCTTCTTGTAGATTGGTGACACATTTGCCAACTTCCAGTCAACTGGAACCTCTCCGGTTAACCAGGACTGATGGTAAATGATTGAAAGTGACTCTGAGCACTTCTGCCAGCTCCCTCAGTACTGTTGGGTGGATCTCATTTAGCCCCATAGGCTTGTGTGTGTCTAAGCGGCATAGCAGGTCACCAACCATTTCCCCTTGGATTACGAGATCTTCATTCTACCCCTGTACCTGTCTTCCAGCTCAGGGGGCGGGGTACCCCAAGAACAACTGGTCTTACTATTAAAGACTGAGGCAAAGAAGGCATTAAATAAATCAGCCTTTGTCACTATATTTCCCCCCACATCCAATAAAGAATGGAGATTCTTCTTAGCCCTCCTTTTGTTGTTGTCACGGTTTGGACAAACTTAGGAGGAAGACTCAAAGAGCCTACTCTGCAAAAGATAGGGTCATAAACCTCCCTTCCCCCCCAGTAAGAATTTCTTGGAGGAAAGTGAAATAAAACCTGTTTATTTAACAAAACCCGGCTGCTGGGGGAGGTACACGCAGGCACCAGGGGAAGGGAAAGGAAAATAAAAAATGAATAATGTTAGATAATAAACCTCTCGTGTTGAAGACAACCTGCATGAATTCAGAGTCCGTTGTTTCCTGGGTGTAGTTTTCTGCTCTGTCTCCCTCCGGGCCTAGGATGGTGCAGGCCTCTCTCTGGGCCTAGGATGGTGCAAGCCTCTCAGAGTTCAGTGGTCTGTTGTAAAGTTCCAAAGGAAGAAGGAAAAAAACATGGTCCCAGAAAAAGCTGTCTTCTTTCCTTGCCTCAGGCAGAGGAGGGAAAAAACCAAAAGTAAGTTTTAACTCCCTCCGATATGAGTAAAAGCAACGCCGAAAACTCACAGGAAAAAAAAAGATAAAAGTAAAAAAGTGTCCCTTCGCCTTCAGCTATAGAGAAGGCGACTGACGAGAGTTCTCTCCTGAGAACCACAACAAAGCTAGTGATAAGAACCAGGAATGTAAACACCTTCGAAGAAAACCAAAACACAGTGCCTGGCTTCTCGAGCCAGCTTAGACACAGAGTTAATGTTTTTTCATTAAGCAGGCGATTAGGATATATAGCATCATAAAGGCACTCCAGGACATTCCACCCTTTATCCCATATCATCGGCTTAATGCCCAAACTAACATATATCTAACTCTACACACACAAAGCTATACATACATACATATATATATATACACATATATACATCTATATACAGTTAATGGCAGAGACATTCAGTAAAGAGTGGTCTTTATAGGTATTTCTCACCCAACATTAGATCTCCCTGTGGCACGCAACATGTTGTTCCATCTCTCTGCATCACCCACCATGTATGACCTGGTTCTTGGGCAAAGACAACCCCACGGATGGGTTTGTCTGTACTCAAGGCAGAAGTAAACCAAACAGTCTTTCCTAACAGTCCTCTAACATGTACTGCTGGGACTTTGTCTCCATCTATTGTATGCAGAGACTCAGATTGGGCAGGGCCTGCTCGATTGGTGGAATCTCGGGTGTTAACTAACCAGGTGGCCTTTGCTAAGTGCTGCTACCAATTTCTGAAAGATCCCCCACCCAGTGCCTTCAAGGTGGTTTTTAGCAATCCATTGCACTGCTCCAATTTGCCTGCAGCTAGTGCATGGTAAGGGATATGGTACACCCACTCAATGCCATGTGCCCTAGTCCAAGTGTTTATAAGGTTGTTCTTGAAATGAGTCCCATTGTCGGACTCAATTTTCTCAGGGGTACCATGCCTCCAAAGGACTTGCTTTTCCAGGCCCAGGATGGTGTTCCGGGTAGTAGCATGATGCACAGGGTAGGTCTCCAACCATCCCGTGGTGGCTTCTACCAGTGAGCACGTAGCGCTTACCTTGGCGTGTTTGAGGCAGGGTGATGTAATCTATCTGCCAGGCCTCCCCATACTTGTATTTGGACCAACGCCCACCATACCATAGAGGTTTTATCCGCTTGGCCTGCTTGATCGCAGTGCACGTCTCACAGTCATGGATGACCTGAGAAATACTAGCCATGGTTAGATCCACCCCTCGGTCTCGTGCCCACTTATAGGTGGCATCTCTGCCTTGATGGCCTGAGGCATCATGGGCCCATCGAGCTAGGAACAACTCTCCCTTGTGTTGCCTATCTAAATCTATCTTTGACACCTCTATCTTTGCAGCCTGATCTACCTGCTTGTTGTTTCGGTGCTCCTTATTGGCCCTACTATTGGGGACATGAGCATCTATATGGCGGATCTTCACAGGCAGCTTTTCTACCCGGGCAGCAATGTCTCCACGCTTCAGCAGCCCAGATTGGTTTTCCACTATGCTGCCAATTAGCCTTTTTCCACTTTTCCAGCCAACCCCACAGAGCATTGGCTACCATCCATGAATCAGTGTAGAGGTAGAGCTTTGGCCACTTCTCTCTTTCAGCAATGTCCAGGGCTAACGGAACGGCTTTGAGTTCAGCAAGTTGGCTAGATCCACCTTCTCCCTCGGTAGCTTCTGCAACCTGTCGTGTGGGGCTCCATACGGCTGCTTTCCACTT
>JACAXG010000254.1:620540-694699 GCA_018881555.1 Amblyornis subalaris | reverse complement strand
GGGCGAATCCTGCCAGTTCCACTGCTTCCCAAGAGGAGTAAGGGCAGGGCTACAGGCATACATACAGAGCAGCCCTGGGAATGTCCAATAAATGTGCAAATATGTGGGAGGATTTGTTAGCAATTATTACACCTGTTATGCCAATAGTGCCTTCTCTACTGGTTCTGTGCAATGCATTGGGCCATTCTCCAAGCCCCAGCAGTCACCCCAGCTGCATTCCCTGGTTGCACTTCAAAGCAGAGTTGTTTGGGCTCCTGAGTTCCAGCTGTGAGGCTGGAGCACCAAGCCATGTCGTTCCTCATGAAAGGAAAAAGATGAAGGTGTACAAACAGACTCTGTCAATCTGCTTGTAGATAGGGCTAGGAACTTACGGAAGAAACAGAAAAACAAATAGTTCTAGAATATGTTACTAATCAACACGGACTGTTGCTCAGCCAAGGTCGTGTTACATTCCTGAATTTAGAGAAAGAAGTGCAAAGACTTTATAGAATTATGAACAGGATTTTTTTCTTTCTCTTATAAAATAAAACGTGGTGCATGGTAGAGGGGGGTAGGGAAGAGGCGATTTGGGAAGTCTGTACCTTCCGAGTACCTCAGCCAGTGAGGAAAAGGAAGAGGGTGATGCAGCCAGGCATTTTTGATAAAAAGGGAGTTGCATCCCCCAAAAATTTGAGAGACCCCATGGGACATGCCCATGGCCTCTCCCTTTATTTGAATAAAGTTATGGGACTCCTCTGTCTCCTTTTTGGACATAAACCTCTGGCATTGTGAATTTTCTTTACAAATGGGGGCTCGTCCAGGATCCTTCCACTGTCTAGGGTCGGTGGGTGGTGAGCGGAGCTAGAGCTGTGCCTCACCCAGTTTGCATGATCAGGTCCCTTTGGTTGTGGCCGGCACCAAGTGATGGATTGGGTTCCTGAGGCTGTCCAGGAGACTGAGGAGTGGCGTACCAGGGGGGTCTGTGAGGAATCCGCAGGGAAGGACCACTGAAAATCTCAGTGGTGAGTACCATGGGATCTTTGGGGAATAAACCTGGGAGGGCACCCATGGAGGGTAGCACAGGTAAACCTGAAAGGGCACCCATGGAGGGTAGCACAGGTAAAGCCAGGAAGAGGTCCCAGCAATGGGGATGATGATTCCAAATTATCTCCGAAGAGTCCCTCGGGAGAATGTTGAGGTAATCTGCACATTCTTCTGGAGGTAATTAAGGCCATGGATGCCCAAGGGGTGGGCAGTAAGGGAAAGTCATGAAGGGGTCTCAACAATCCACACCCAGTGGGAGTAATAAGAGGAGTCAAGAAGGGGTCTCGACAATCCATGCCTGGGGGGGCAATAAGGGAAATTGAGAAGGAGTCTCGGCAACAGAGAACTGTTGCCTGGCGTTTCTCAGGCTGCCCTCAGCCAAGGGCTCCTTATGCCTGAGGGCCCAAACAGAGGTGAGGCTGCTCCAAGGCGGGGCGTGGATGGATCACGCTGAGGTGAGGCGGCTCGAGGTGAGCAGCAGGCAAGGCGTGGTGGAAAAACAGGCGAAGGAGGCAAAGGGTTGCGAGAGGGGGTCTCCCCCATGGTCTCCTTTATTTAGGGTGTGGGACGAGGGGATCCGAGAGGGAGAGTGGTGGAGGAGAAATCCCGAGGAGTCCAGGGTGTGCGCAGGGTTTTAAGGGAGGTGAGAAGTAGGAGGAGTTTAAGGATACAGCCAGTGGGGGAACAGGTTCGGGGAGGGTCCAAGGGTACAGGGTCCAATAAAATTATCTGAGGGGAGGGTACAACGAACATAAATCAATAGTACACCAAACTGAACCGAACCTTCTAGAAGGGAAGGAGGGCCCAAGGCCTGAGTGACGCCCTACTCTCGTAGGGATGGGCGGATCTCACACACTTGTCCTGCCAACTGACTCCTCCTCCTGAAAGGAGTCCTCCACATCAGAGGCAGGGCCAGCGATGCTGGCAGCTGCAACTTCTAAGCGTGCATCTCCCACATGATAAGGCCTGCCATACAGTATTTGATAGGGACTGATGTTATCCCTCTGCCTCAGTTCTATGTGGATTCTCAGTAAAGCTACAGGCAAGGCCTGAACCCATGCCATGGATGTTTCTTGACAAATTTTGCTAATCTGTGTTTTAAGGCTTCCCTTCATACGTTCAACTTTACCACTTGCTTAAGGTCTGTAAGGTGTATGCAGATCCCAAGCAATTCCCAAAATCCCACTAACTTCTTTAACCACTGTTGCAACGAAATGTGGTCCCCTATCTGATGACATTCCAAAAGGAAGCCTGAACCTTGGAATTATATGAGTGAGCAAAGCTTTCACTACCTCCTTGGCTGTGTTAGTGTGCCAGGGGTAAGCTTCAGGCCAGCCACTAAATGTGTCAACTAATACTAGTATGTACCTGCATCCCTCTTTGTGTGGTAACTCAGCAAAATCTATTTGCCAGTAGTCTCCAGGAAGATCCCCTGCTTTTGTTACTCCTAACACAACTCTTTTCCTTGTATCAGGCTTGTTTTTACAGCAGATTTAACATTTGCTAACTACTGATTGTACAATATCTGCCATACCCTTTCCTATTACTACCTTCTTTAGATGTTTCAAAAGGTTTTCTCTTCCCCAATGGGTGCCCTCGTGTTCTCGCTGAGCTATTTCCTAAAGGATCAGGGGAGGAACCACAACCTGTCCCATTGGTGTAATAGCCCACCCACTCTCTTTGATTTCAGCTTTAAGGAACTTTATTAATTTGTGATCTGCCTGATCATACTTGGGAGTGAACCCTGACAGGTCAATCTCTTTTTGTGGTATTACTGCGAGAATGCCTTTTTCTGCAATTCCTCTTGCTGCTTTATCAGCAAAGCGATTTCCTCATTCTGGAGTGGTTTTCCCTTTTTGGTGACCCCTACAATGCATGATAGCTACTTCTGTAGGTTTTGTGATGCTCTCCAAGAGGGCAAGGATCTGTTCAGCATGTTTGATCTCCTTACCCTGAGCATTCAAGAGTCCTCTCTCTTTCCAGATGGCTCCATGGGTGTGGACAACACTCAAAACATATTTGGAGTCTGTCCATATATTTACTCTTTTTCCCTCGCTCAGATCTAGGGCCCTTGTCAGTGCAATCAGTTCAGCTTTCTGCGATGATACGTCGGCTGGAAGGGCCTCTGCCTCCATCACCTTGTCCTGGGCTGTCACTGCATAACCTGTCGTTCTCTTACCATTTCTCATGAAGCTGCTCCTGTCTGTAAACAGCTCCCAGTCTGGATTTTCTAGGGGCAAGTCCTTTAGGTCTGGTCTGCTGGAATAGACTTCTTCGATCATTTGTAAACAATCATGCTCAGGCATGTTGTCCATTAAGGTGGAGGACAGAAACATGGCAGGGTTAACGACAGAAGTTGTTTTTAGGGTAACATCATCCTGTTCCAACAACACAGCGTGGTATTTCAGCATCCTGCTAGGAGACAACCAATGGCCCCTCTTTTGTTGCAGAACAGCTGCTACAGCATGGGGTACATACACTACAATGTGCTGATCCAGGGTGAATTTCTGGGTCTCTTGGATTAGGATAACAGCAGCTGCTACAGCTTTCAAGTACCCAGGCCATCCTTGGCTGACATTGTCCAGCTGTTTCGAGAAGTAGGCCACAGCCCTTCGCTGGTCTCCAAGGCACTGTGCCAGTACCCTCAGCAATATTCAGTCACTCATGTGTGAAGACTTCAAAAGGTTYGGTTAAGGCTGGCAGTCCCAGTGCTGGGGCTGACATCAGGGAATGTTTCAGGTGCTTAAATGCAGCCCTTGTAGTGTCTCTGTCCACATGATAATTCCCTTCTCAGCTGCTTTTAGGGCTCCATACAGCGGTTTTACCAGGAGTCCATAATTTGGTATCCATAAGTGACACCAACCTACCACGCCCAGGAAAGTTTGCATCTCTCTCACGGTGTGGGGCTCTGGGAGGTGACAGATGGCTTCCTTCCATTCTCTGCTGAGTTGAGGATGTCCACAGAAGATCTCAAGGCCCAAATAAACTACTGCTTCTTTGGCAACTTGTACCTTTTCTTTTGACACCCAGTATCCACTTAGTCCCAAAAAGTTTAACAAGCTTGTAGTGAGTTGGATGCAGTTATCTCTCGTTTCAGCTGCAATCAAGATATCATCAACACAATGAAGAATAATCCCTCCTGATTCTTGTCTTCTCCAATCTTCCAATTCCTTCGCTAGCTGGTTTCCAAATATTGTTGGGCTATTCTTAAAACCTGGGGCTAGGACTGTCCAAGTGAGCTGTGTTTTCCTCCCTGTCTCAGGATTTTCCCACTCAAAAGCAAAAAGCTCTTGTCTTTTTTATGGACAGGAATGCAGAAAAAGATATCCTTAAGAACTAAGACAGTGAACCACCCTAATTCATCTGTCAGTGTGGTCAACAGAGCGTAGGAGTTTGCTACAACTGGGTATATATCCTCTGTTAATTTGGTAATTGCCCTTAAATCTCACACTAGTTGATAACTCTTACCATTGGCTTTCTTCATTGGCAGGATGGGTGTGTTGTATCTAGATTCACATTCCACTAATAACCCAAATTTAAGGAACTTTTCAATTATAGGTGCCAATCCCTTACGACTTTCTAATTTTAAAGGGTACTGTTTTTGCCTTACTGGTGTAGCTCCTGGTTTGAGTGCAATGATCACAGGCTCTGCTCATTTGGATCTTCCTTGAACGTCATTGGCCCACACTATTGGAATGACAGCATTTTCAACTTCTATGGGAAGTCCACCACACTTATCCTGTATGAAAAGGGCAGCTGCTTTGACAGATTTAGTCTCAGGAATTATATAATTTGTACTGCACCTGCCCTTTTAAATTTAATTTCTGCTTCCAATTTTTCCAGTAAGTCCCTCCCCAGCAATGGCTTGGGTGAGTTAGGCATGTAAAGAAATTGGTGAGTTACCCAGTGCTTTCCGAATTTGAATTTTAAAGGCTGGAAGAAAGGCTGTGTTTCACTTACCCCTGTGGCACCAATCACGTCTACAGTATCTTGGCTCAGTTTCCCTTCTGAAGTATTTAACACAGAATATGTTGCCCTGGTATCCACCAAAAATTCAACATCATCTTTCCCTAGCTTTGCTATAACCAAAGGCTCGCTAGGCAAGTCCTTCGGTCCTCCTCATTCCTGGCTCACTGCTAGCTGGGGAGCTGGGCCTGGGGGTTTCTTTTTCACATTGGAAACACATTCCAGTGTTCCTTTTTCTTGCAAATAGCAAGCTGATCTTTGTCTAGAGGTGGAGTACTCCTTTTTGGCGCGTTAGATGACTTTCCCTGAACCCCCTTTCTGTTGTGCTGCGTCTATCCCTGGCCGTTGAATCCCTACTTTGATATGCTTTTGTGCCTGTTTGAATGTGAACCAGCAGGGGAAATTAACCCCACACAAATGCCTCAAGACAGATTTGGGTCAGAATTACAATTTTAATAAAAAGGTTAAAATAAATGCAACGAATACAGAAAGAAAAAACTGGCTTAAAAACCACAAGGTCACAGTACAACCTGATACCCCGTTGACCCGGGTGATAGCTGTATAGTCCAATTAGGCACTGGTCCTGTAGAAGGTCTGGTCTGCTGAGTATCCAGTGATGGTGGTTCCGTCCTCTGGTTGTCCAGTTGTGAGGGGTCCAGTCATGGTGGTCCGGAGTCCTCTGGGTTTCGAGTCATGTGGTAGTCCAGTCCTGGTAGTCCAGGCCTGGTAGTCCAGTCCAGTAGACCAGTCCTAGTAGACCAGTGATCTCTCCCATCCCAAAGCCTACTTTTATGTCATGTTTCTTGGCTGGTACTTCCCCCAGGGGCAGGGATTTCCACAATGGAAAGGGATGTTCCTGACATTCTATTGGTTGGCATTTATCTGTTTTGGTAACGGGCCATTAACTGAGATAATCCACTCAGGATGGTTCTGAAGTTCTATTCGTCCATGCTTATCCAGTTTGGTAATGGGCCATTAACCGGGATAATCCACTCAGGATGGGCAGTCCAATGGGCCATTGTCCTAGGTTAGTCATATATTCTATTACCACCCACAAAAGCTGGATAAATTTCATAATTACACACCTGGGACTCCTTATCTCAACTGAGATAAGCACTCCGGCCGACAGCAAGCACCACCCATCCTGATTATCTAATCTCAGATAATGCCCCATTAGCACCACCCATCTGATTATCTGATCTCAGCTAATGGCCCATTAGCACCACCCAGCCTGACTAATAGCCTGACCCCGGATCATCAGAGAACCCCGGATCATCTCTGAGAACCCTGGGGACCATCTCAGAGGACCCTAGGGCTCATCCAAGCTCATTACCGAAGCAACCAATAGAACACTGGGAAGATCCTCTTCCATTGTGAAAGTCCCCACCCCTGGGGGAGGTGCCAACCAAGAAACACAGAATAAAACAAGGATTTTGGATGGGAGAAGATACCCTCGACTCGACGGGAGTCCACTCTCGGGACTCCACTCTCGATGGGACTCTCGACTCAACTCGACTCGATCCAACTGGACTCCACTCCTCAGAACTGAATTCAGCTAGCTACTCCACTCCACTCCTCGGAATTGGGTTCAGCTAGCTACTCCACTCCACTCCTCAAAATTGGATTCAGCTACTCCATTCCACTACCGGGACCAGACTACCAGGCCTTTCTGCAGGACCAGTGCCTAACTGGACTACACAGTTACCACCCTGGTCAACAGGGTGTCAGGTGGTGCCATGACTCTGTTAGCTTGTTTAAGCTGGTCTTTCTGTATTACTGCATTTATTTTAACCGTTTTTTATTAAAATTGTAATCTTGACCTAAAATCTCTCAAGGTATTTTGTGTGGGGTTAATTTCCCCTGCTGGTTTACAGCCAAACCAGCACAGCCATTAACCGGGATAATCTCCTCAGGATGGGTGGTGCAATGGGCCATTAGCCAAGATAATCTACTCAGGATGGGTGGTGCTTGCTGTTGGCCAGAATGGTTATCTCAGTTGAGACAAGGACTACCACCCCACCTCACATGAGCACAGCCTCAGGGACCAGATGTGTAACTGTGAACGACCCACCTTATTGAGGAGATATGTGGGTGGTGATAGAATACATCCTTTTATGGTTAACTCAGGACAACTTTCCAGGCTGTATTCAACAATTTATCTACTTCATGAGTCTCATCCATCTTTTGTAGCTTTTTCCTTATGTTATCTGCGGATTGGCCTATAAACAAATAAGGTAGGTGAGTTCACTCTGCTGGTGCCTCAAGATCCAGATTTGTGTACTTTCGTGCAGCCTCTTTGAGCCTATTCAAGAAATCTGTAGGGGCTTCATTTCTGTCTTGTCTGCCTTCATATAATTTGGACCAATTCACTGCTTTAGGAATGGCATGTTTCAAGTACTATCCAATTTTGATAAACTTTTAACTTTGCCGTTTCGTCTACCACGTTAGGGTTCCACCCTGGGTCATTTAAAGGGAAAATATCATCGACTGGTCCTTGAAGATTTCCAGGTGCAATTAGAGTCTCTATAGCAGATATAGCAGTGCTATTAACCATCCCTCTCTCTGTTTCATCTAATACTGTGTCTAGCATTACATTCAGATCACCCCAGTCCGGGTTTTGTGTCTTAATAGCCATATCTACAATGTTAGCTACCTTCTCTGGACTGTCTCTATGCTGTCCAACCAAGGCTTTCCACTGCTGCAATTCCACGAGAGAAAACGGTGTTTTTATGTAAATCACACCTTGATTCCCGATAGCTTGTCTCAGAGGAGCTTGTATGGCAGGCTCCTCCCTCTCTGGTTCCCCCTTTCTAGATCTGGTATGCTTTATTACTAGGCTGCAAGCTCCCATGGCCTCTCGGGCTGCCTTTCCCCACTTCCTCCTGGCCTTCATGGCTTCTGTAGCCTCGTCCCCAGTTTCATCTTCCGAGGAACTATCTGTGTCTGAACCGCTCAGCTCGGTTTTAACTGCGGCTGTTCCGCTGGTACTGGGTGTTACATCAGCCGGGTGCCGATTGGAGGGTGCTTTCCTAGCTCTCGCATCACCCAGGCGGTGGGGCCGCAGCCACGACCGGGCCCCGCCCCTGTCCCCAGCTCCGGGGGACACCCTGCCCCTGTCCCCAGCTCCCATCACCTCCCTCGGGACAGTCGGGGGTGGTGGCATGCCTGTCTCTGTCACCGCCCCATCACCGCCTCTGGGATGGTCTAGGGTGGAGGCAGTTCCCCCCCATCTCCACCAGTGGGAGGGGAGGGGTGGAAGCAGCAGAAGGGGAATACCCCACCTCCCCTGCGGAGCGGGGGCCACCATATCTACGTCTTCCATGCCTGACGTATCCACATACACCGGTCTAACAAGAGTCTCCTCCCTCTCATCTCCTCTCTTCCCTCGTAAAACCATTTCAAAACAGTTTTTCTCAGGTTCATATGCCTCTGACCTGTTTAAAAATATTGTAAATAGTTTGGCATATCTTAGTTCTTCCCACCTTCTCTGAAACCAAAGTTCTGATAATAATCCTGTTATCAACTCACTTTCTAGACTACCAAAGCGAGGCCACGCCCCTCCTCCCTCTAACTTTTGCACCGGCCACACCTTTGTTACAAAGCCGGATCAATTCTCCTGTGATTAGAGACGTCCTTCTACCCATTGGGAAACACCAGTGTTTTAAAATTAAATCCAGCGCGGAGCCACTGGGTATTTCCATGCGTCCATTGGAATATACACACGCGATTGTTTATATAAACAGAGAAAAACCACTGAGAAAAGAGTTATGAACTGCAGGGTCCAGCCGGGGATTTGAACTCGAAGTCCACCAGTCTGAAAGCGAACAAACTAAACTATGTGCTATACATCTAACAAGCAAAAACAGTGCAACAAATAGACTATGAAGAAAGCAAAAGAGTAGGAGTGCAAAAACTTCCTCTTTGCTGGGATTTGGACTTGGAACCTTTTGAAATTCAACTCTTCGCACTGTACCTTCTAGGCCAAAGGCTACACCACACAACTGCTGCCTTCAGGCAGTGTGAGGAGAAGGGTGTCTCTCTCCCCCACATGCTCCGTGTGGGAATGGGATGGGATGAACAACGGTTCCCACCCGACTGCAGGCCCCCCTGGCCCCTCCCGCTACACCAAACCTCCCTGAGATCTCTAGACATAGAACCCAGAAACGCTAGCAATGAAATACCTCCTTTTTATCATACCTTCCTTCCGTGCCGGGTCTTTTGGGATTTCGCAGTTCCTCAGACCACCACAAAACCCCCATCTTAAAATGCCAGCAGAGTGGGGCGGGGTGGAGTGGTTCGTGATCTGAGAAGCTTTTTGAGAAGTCCCTCCTTGTCCCTTTTGTGGAGTCGCCAGAAAACACTGATGCCTTTCTGTCCCACTCATATTTCAGCAGAAATGGAACTTAATTTTAGTGCCGCTGCCCACACAATTGGACAGCTACAAACTGAAGTCGATTCTCTAAAAGAAGTAGTGTTCCAAAACCGAATGGTGTTAGATATGATAACAGCACAGATGGGAGGGGTTTGTACTCTAGCAAATACCAGTTGTTGTACATATGTAGACCAAAGTGGACAAATATTAACTGATGTCCATACTATTTGGGAACACACCAGAGTATTCCATGAGGTTACAAAAGACGACACCTCCTGGTCGACAAACACCTGGGAAACTTTAACCTCGTGGTTACAGGACTTACCTTGGCTAAAGCATTTAGCTGTAACTGTAGTTGTTCTAGTGACTCTATTGTTAATCACGTGTATATGGACAGTGTTTATTGTTGATGCTTAAGCGTAATATTAACACCTATGAAGACTGGAAAAGACACAAAACAAGACATCAGGTAGAAAAAGGGACATATTTTCAAAAGCTTGAGTTGTAAAAGAATTTACAACAGGTCCCTGAGACGGGGGAGTTGAAAGAGAATGTTGTAACAAAGGGACTCTCGTAATAACAAAGGGACTCCTGTAATAAGCTTAACAAATAGTTGTCTGTATCTTAAGAAATATTAATCCCTAGTCTTTAAGGAAAATAGAAACAAAACTGCAGGAACTGTTAAACTGCAAGAAACACAAGGTCTTTAGACAGAGAACAGAAGAACTGAAACCTGCCAAGTTGGCACAACAAGGGACTTACATAAGACCCTATCAAGTACGCATGGGCAAGAGGGAAAGGTGAAAAGGTCAGCCTAGAGGAAGACCACAGCCTTCATCCAACGACCACCCAGGATGACCACCAGGAGGTAATGTGCACATGTAAAAATATCTAAATAATATTCATAAGTTCTGGGAAATTATTAGCACGTAACCACCTTTTCTTAGAAATATGATGTATATGCATATAGTTGAAGAATATAAGCTTGTACCCTATCCTTGGGGGGTGGACACGTTGGGCGGAGCGATCCCCTGTGTCCCCGGTGCCAAATAAATGAATACCTGCTTCAGAAGACGAGAGTCTTTGAAGTTTTCATAACGTGATTTTTGCGAGAATCAGCCAGACCCTAAAAAATCACGAGCCAGACACAGTTAGGGTGATAAAAAGGGTTTACCTTTATAAGGATCCCTAGGTGCACAATTCGTCAGGTGGAAGAACACCGAAAAATGCCCCCCCACGTGATGTGTATACCTTTTTATAGATTTTTCAAATTAGCATATCTGACTAGAATCACCAATTAGAATTATAATTTGTGAGGTAATTTCCCCCTTGTTCTAATCCCTTCTAAACCACCCCCCCTCAGATGAGAGCTAACTTTGTTTATAAAAATATGTCTCGAAGAGCTGGTCTCGAGACCAGAGAACCGAGATAGGATAGGGCCTTGAAATGTGTTTTGTCTTCCTGCCTATCAGGGCAGGGAACAGTACTGGGAAAATAAGGTGCAAACTACAGTTATATGTGTGAAATATTATGAAGAATATATAAGAGAAGAAAGGTGAAAACTTAATTTGGCATCACTATGATAAACAGAATGTCAATTTAAGCCCCAGAAGCTTTTGTAATCGCACCATCTACACAAGGATACAGCTAATTTTGAGATCCATCTTGCTTTCCCAGCACTCTGAGGTCTACCTAGCAGGTGAAAGAAAATGCTCTGTTATGAATAAAAGCTGATGTCTGAGAACAGCACATTGATTGCTGGCAAACTTCGAGCCTTCCATTCTTCATTTAAAAGGTGGCACTGATGACCAGTATTCTGCTTTATGTAACAGTTCAGGAGATATTTGGAGGAAGCAAAAATGGAAATGAAAAGGAATAATAAGAATAATAATTTTTAAAAAATTGAAATGAAAAAGAGATAGGAAGAAAACGATCCCTAATGATTTGTTTCTACCCAAAATTTCTGTCAGTGGAGCACTGTTACAGCTGGCATCACAGAAATAGGTGCAACTATTTCTGCCATGAGAACTTTTTCTGTTGTGCTCACCCTGTTCTCCAGTGTTCAGGCTCCATTCAGGCTTGGTGGCTTGTTTGTAAATCCAGTTTTCTTTCTTTCCGAAAGGGACTGATTACATAACGTGTGGTTATCAGTTTCCCCTGGGCAAAGCAGCATAAGCCTCTTCCTGACTGAACTGAGAGGGAAGGGCTCTGCTCTAAAAACTGCAAAATGCTAAAGGACCTCCATCACTCTTTACTGTATCTCAGTATAAGATGCTTACAAATTAATGACCTTTCTTCATCAATGCTTAAATCTGAACATAATTTACATTAGTCTTATAGAAACAATTTAAAGAGAAAAGTAGTTTTAACTGCTTCTGTACTCTCAACTTAATTGTTTTCTTACCAAAACACCAGGGACTTTGCTGTTTTTTAAAATAAAAACAAACACACAGAAAGAATTGTCTGTTCTCTCTGCACACAGAATGTAGACATTTCCCCTATTTGAGAAGTAAAGAATATTTACATTTGTCTTCAAAGATTTTTGAGAAGTGAAATTATTGATATGTCGTAATTTGAGGGACCAACCTTGTTGGGGCAAGAGAAGGATCCATGATTGCTTGAAGGAAAAGAGCATGACCTAAACATCTCACACATGTACGTGTCCTCAGCTTGGGCTCACCACTTGAAATGTCATTTCAGCTTTCACTGCGTTGGTCACAAGACCCCATGTCACTGTTTGGAATGGATATTCTTGTTCTGAGCAGAGAGATAAGGCTCATATTATTCAAAAGTAATCATAAACCCAGCAATTAAAATGTACCTTCTACAAAACAGTATGTCCTTTTAAAAATTTTTATTGTTATCTGAGCTAAACAGAAACAATGTAATGAAAAGGGAAAAAAGAAACAACCCCATGGTTTGCACACAATCCATTAATTACATTGTACAGTCATTAATAATTTGATTACAGGAAGGAATTTGATTACTATAATTTTCATTGGCACCTTAAAATGGCACAGCCCAAATTCTACAAGACACTTTGGAATCAGGACATGGATGTCCTCCAGCAAGCACTGAGCTGGGTTTGGAATTCAATGACTCTGCAGTGGTTTGCACCAGCTGAGTTTCTAGCTCATTGTCTTTTGTAATCCAGTTGTGTCTGCAATTTCCATTTTAATTAATTCCATCTTAGAGTTTCCTCGATATGCCTTTGTGAAAAATTCAGCTGCTAATCAGCATTAATGCAAAGTTATCACTTTCACCACTGGATTTGTGGGAATCTTGTGTAGTTCTAATAATTCTGTGTTTAAACATTCACTCCACACCTTTCAACAACCTTCTTTCTTTAAGGGAAGAACCCAAGAACACGGGACAAGTACTAACAACTGTTTTGCAAAATCTGTTAATGAACACAGATATGCTCTGTACGGGTTTGATGATGACCCTTATCCTATCTTTTGTGAGATAGAATAATTCTAATGCTTTGTTGGACCCCTAAATTTCAATCTTTCATTGTTGTAATTAAAAAGCAACTTGTTATATCACTAGGTGAAATATGTAGGAATGTAGAAAATTAGATTTATGAGTTATTAATAATGTATTGATAACAAGATGGAGGATTTTGGGTGTGGGTTTTTACTTCTTTCTTCCTTCTTCTTCACAAGTCTGAGTAGTTTAATCATTAGTACAGAAAGCCCGCAATGCGGATACTAAATGAACAATCACTGGATTATAAGTAAAAACGTGTTAGTTGGCAGTCTATAATTAGATAAATTAAACTTTAAATAACCTTGGAACTCACGGTTCGAGGCCATTTTCCACCTTCCTAACTTAAAGAACACTGTGTGCTACTATGCTATAGATAAGAACTTAATAAACAACCTAATTAGAAGAACATCTCAGCGCCTCCTGCGTTTCATTCCGAACTCTAAACAAAGAACTCTCGAAATAATAAAAGTAGAAACAACACCAGATTCTATCATCTGGTGCCCCGTGTGAGGACTTACGAGTTTGGAGATGGACAGGACTTGAGAACTAACACTCTCCTGTGCCAAGCTGACACACTTGACTACGAGAACACCCTGAAGAAACATGGATAAAGGAAAACGAATATTCCCCAGGGAAGAGACAAACTCCATGCTGCTGGACAGTATTGAACGACTTAGTGGCTGAAAGAAAGCCGAATCTGCTGAAAAGAAGCAGGATTATTGAATCTACTGAAAAGAAGCAGGATTATTGAATTTGCTGAAAAGAAGTAAGATCTGCTGAAAAGAAGCAGGATTGAAGATTTTCTGATGACAAAAGTCAGGTATGAACTTGTGGCTTCAGGGGGGAGATCTTAGTTAATAATGAGGAAACCTATGTCTAAACCGCAGAGAGATGCACTTACCAAGTTAAAATCTATGATCAAGAACCATCCTATAGCTATATCAAAAGAATAATTAGAGATTTAATATTTGGCAGCTTCTCACAGCAGCATGGCTTGCCCACATCCTGGGCTGATGGCAAGAAAGGTGGAGGTGGCCCCGCCTCTCACCGAAGCTCATGTGGTAGAGACTAAAACTAAAACAACCCAGGCAGAACAGACGAAGTTTGTAACAAGTTGCGAGGCCAGGGAGGCCCCTCCACTCATATATTTGCGAGAGCCAGGCATGGGAGGACCATGGGACTATAAGAGCAACTCTGATATTAAAAACCCCGGCGGCGGCTGCAGCGGCTCCGTCCGCAGCCCTGGCAGAGCGCCCAGAAACAGCAGCAATTTCTTTCCTCCTTTTTTCCCCCGTTGCTGCATTCTCACCAAGTTACTGTGTATCACCAAGTCGAAGAGAGCAACGAGGGAGAGTGAGCTTAAACACCCCCCGGCTGGGACACCTACACCGCGGGGGGGGGCCAAGAGGCCTGTTCAGGGCTATACAACTCCATCTGTACGTATTATTTCAAAAGTGCCTTTTTAACTTTTGTGTCAGAGACAGCTAAAAAATCTTTCATCCTTGAAATGAAGAGCTAAAGTAACCTGTGTTCTACTGTATCACAAAAACATTTTTGGCTTTTGTTAAAAGTAACTATATTTTTAGTAAACTACACTTTCTGTCAGAATTGTTTATTGGAGAGATTATCTCTACATACCAATAGAATTACGTAATTCCTTACTTTCAAAATTCTTCAATGAAATACTTATATATTACATGATTAGTACAACTTGTTATGTAGGATGTGCACTACCCTTCTAAAGATTTTGATCTCTGTCTACCTGCAGAATACTTGTAAACTCAATACCCTCAGAACATTATTTCTCCTTAAAAATGTTTAAAGTGAGTGTTAACAGAACAAAATGTGAACCAGCAACAATTAACCCTAAAGCCTAATGTTTTATCGAATATTCCTTTCCTCACTCCCTCATTACTATTATCACAAAAATTATTTATGACTTTTCACAAGTAGAAGTAGGCAAAATTGTGCCAGTTTTAACACTTTGCTTACCTTTCACCCCACAGTTTTAATAGACTGATTTTACTACAAATATTTTGCCATAAATATATCTCATTAGCTTTAATATCCCAAAGTCAATTCTATTGTACTAACAATCATGACAGACAAGTTTTAAGTACAATTTGCCAATATACACGCTGTTGTAATTTCTCTGAGTACAGCTACAATTTAAAAAACCATACAAAATTGTGCTTATATCAAGAAAGTCCTAACTGTAATTACATATTTTCAATAATGTTTATAATGACCACGAACTACTCTCACAACCAAATCATGTAAAATCACAAAGTCCTTGTTATATTTTTATAATCTCTCCAGTAAATCCATTCTGCTRCTATTTCAGTTACAAATCAGTTGTTTACTTGCATATTGTTCATTAATGTTTAACTGTTGTATAACAAGTTTTTAGTAGTTTTTGTAACAATGAAGTCAAGATGAGTTGAATTCTGTTGTATCTAAATTTTTTAAAGGAACATTCTCAACTCTAACTTTAGTTTCTTAAATGTAAGTGATGCTAATTTCAAGTTCTACTAAATTTCAGTTTTATAAAGTTTAAGTAATGTTAAAGCTAAGTTCTACTAAGTTTAACTGTTGTTAAATTTAAGTCATGTCAAGTTTAAGTTCTGTTAATTTGAGATTGTGTTGCATTTAAAATTCTGTTAGTTTAAAATTCTGTTAAGTTTAATTTCTGTCAATTTTAAGTACTCTTAAGTTTCAAGTTTAAGTGTTACTAAATTTAAATAATGTTTAAACTCTGTTAGTTTACATTCTATTCATTTTAAGTTTTATTAAGATTACTTTTTCTTCAGTCTCAGCGAGATTATGCTTAAACTCTGTTAGGTTGCTTTCTATTACGTTTAAGTGACATTAAGTTTGAATAACGTTAAGTTTAAGTTTGTTAAGATATACCCATTTAATTTGAAAATACAGTTCTTTTGTTATAGGAATAAGATAAAACTCACTGAAGCGATTGTGATGAAAACCTGATAACATGAGTAAATAGGTAACAACTAGATTATGGATATTAGTAACTATAAACTATTTAGTACTTTCTCTTTGTTTTCTTTTACCTTATTAATTATATATACACAGATGTCTAAAAGAACACACTTTCACCTTTTGAAAGCAATTATTGTTGCTGTATTGATAATTCTGCTTAGGTAATTAATGTTGTGACATGGATCCACTGACCTTTTATAATAGACATTATCCCCACAATGTTATTTAATGTTACACATATGCATCTTTTTTTGTTTGTTTGCAGTTTGTTCAAAGTACCATTAATTGCTTAACTAGAGAGTATAACAAAGCCGGCTGCTTCATAAACTTTCATGTACCATAATATATTATCTATAAAATCTATATGTTTTCAAGAACCTTTCCCAACTACATTTAATAAGAGATTTATTTGTAGAATAAGTTAGAGAAATCCTTCCAGTTAAGGCCTAGACTCTAGCCAAGCCCTAGCTTTCACTAGTTGGACTTATGCCAGCAAACCCGAGTGTTTCTACTCGAAGATGTAATCAAGTCACTTTAGCTTGTCAATCTAGCCTTCTAAAAGCTGAGTCCCCTCTCGAGGTACTCTTGGAAACCTTACCCGAGAAAGCTTTCCAAGTCCTCCCTGTGATACGGAGCGTGCCAACTCAGCAAACTCTAAACGATACTGCAGTGTGTAAACAACTAACAGTATATCATTCTAAATCACTATGTTTTCTTTATATACTAATAATTATATGTATTACCTTGCTTACTTCTGCTTAATACCTAATCTACTAACCAAAAGAAGAAGGTACGCATGTGTCTTATTACCAACAAGTCTAAAGTAGTTGCCTAATCAACTAGACGAACATCGATTGCCTCTAAGAAAACGAGAACCCATACAAAGAAAGAAAATCTAATCACCATCCAGCCCTCGTAGCCAAGAAGGGCGTTTAAGTAACATAAAGTCAACATTTCCAACTAATAAACTTCTTCCTACCTAAACAGCACAACCACTGAACTCCAACCACATAACCTTTAAAACAGTAACCAATACCTTCCAAGTACAAAGGAAGCAACTCCCTTTTTAAAAACCTTAAACACTGTTTTATTTTCCTATACTATAATTTCTTTGTCAATACCACAGTTATTTTTAATAGATTTTTTTATTATAATCTATATTTTATATATCTTATCTTGTATACAACAAATAATCAATAAACTCCATTGTAGAAACAACTTTTAAAATTAAACATGTATATTTTGATTGTCATTATAGTCATCATAATACTTCTACCTTACCTACTTCAGTGTATCCAATAGTTTAACAAAACAGTTAAAGCAGTGTTCATAGCTCAAACAGAAGGGGGAGATGTTGGAACCCTAAATTTCAATCTTTCATTGTTGTAATTAAAAAGCAACTTGTTATATCACTAGGTGAAATATGTAGGAATATAAAAAATTAGATTTATGAGTTATTAATAATGTATTGATAACAAGATAGAGGATTTTGAGTGTGAGTTTTTACTTCTTCCTTCCTTCTTCTTCACAAGTCTGAGTAGTTTAATCATTAGTACAGAAAGTCCACAATGCGGATACTAAATGAACAATCACTGGATTATAAGTAAAAACATGTTAGTTAACAGTCTATAATTAGATAAATTAAACTTTAAATAACCTTGGAACTCACGGTTCGAGGCCATTTTCCACCTTGCTAACTTAAAGAACACTCTGTGCTACTATGCTATAGATAAGAACTTAATAAACAACCTAATTAGAAGAACATCTCAGTGCTTCCTGCATTTCATTCCGAACTCTAAACAAAGAACTCTCGAAATAATAAAAGTAGAAACAACACCAAATTCTATCAATGCTTTGCCAATTTCTTGCATATTTTCAAATGCAAATAATGCGAATATTCTTCCCTTTCATCACAACCACAGGGTAAGAAAAGAGAGTAGACAATTTTAAGTTTCTCACTCTGATAAAAACATCAAATGGAAAGGCCGCATTCCAATTCTGTTATTTAATTACTAAATTGTATCAGAATCCAGAGATCAGACAAGGTTTGAAATATGTATCCATTGCTATAGGACTGGAGTAGTTTCTTCCTAGCTGAGGACGAAGGGATCTCTGTTCAGTGCTGCTCGGGCAAACCAGCAGGATTTTATAGTTTGGATGCAGAATATTCACAGAACGGAAAATATAGGCTTGGTTTTGTTGCTCACAGTTTTAAATTTAATACAGTTTGATAAAATTTAAATTTAATACAATACAAATTAATATATCACAAATCTAGTATAATTAAATACCGTTTATTACAATTTAAATTTAAATAAATACAACTTTTGTTTGTGAAAGTAAACCCAGTTAGAGGTTTCTGCCACCCAAAGAGGGACAGCTGAGTGGCATTCATCCCAGTCCTATTTGCTTCCTGGCACAATCAGGTAGATGAGAACTGCTGCAGGGTTACTGCCGGGTTGTGTGGCAGAGAGAGAGCAGCAGGACCGAGTGCCACTCGGCTGTCCCTGCTGGGATGAAGGTGCCAGCCAGCACGGGAGGGGCAGGGGATGGAAAGGTAGACACTGCTTTCCTTACAAGCCAGAGCTGAGTCCATCTCGTCTTGGTGCTGAACACCTGTACCTCAGTGGTCTTCAGAACAACACCTGGCCCTAAATCCTACTGGGATCAACATTTCTTAGACATGTTGGAGTTACCTGAGGAATGGTTTAGGCTCCTCATCTTTTTCAGCTACTGGAATAGCCCGTGTCTGCAGGAAAGAGGAACCTAAGCAAGGATTTTGAGTTTCCTGAAAGGAACAAAGTTCTTGGTCAGCAAGGAGCATTCTCATAGAAATAGAAGGGTCAAAGTCCCTGCAAGCTGAAGACACCTTGACGAATGAGTTACTGGGATTATGGGCCATGTTTGACTGTGATGGCAAGGTCCTGGGCATGAACACATACGAGCAGATGGTCCCCTCTGCCCTATTTCTGCATATTTCTGGGAACCAGAGGAATCCTGCTGGATCATGTGAGGAACTGAATCTGGAAAGTAAGAGTTCACTTCTTCTTTTCTCCTTTGAGCAGCACCCGTTCCTAACATCAGCCTCTCTCCAGCCTGATGCCTCTGATTGTTGCAGCAAAACAATTTATGGCAGAGAGGAGAAACTGACACTTCCAGGGACATGGCTTTCTCCAGTGCCAGCTGTGAGTGGGAATCAGAACAAAAACTCCATGTATTGGTTTTGCATGGCCTGGTTTTTGGTAGTGGGGGGGCCACAAAGGTGGCTTCTGTGAGGAGCTGCTGGAAGCTTCCACCGTGTCTGGCAGAACCAATCCCTGATGGCTCTGAGGATGGACGTGCTGCTGGCCAAGGCTGGGCAAATTAGAGATGGTGGTAACGCCTCTGTGATAACAGATTTAAGAAGAAACCAAAACAAAGGTTGTGGCATAGTTTTACTTCCAGCCAGAGCAGGAGTGAGAATATGTGGGAGGAGAAAAACATGCGGACACCAAGGTCAGTGCAGAAGGAGAGGGAGGAGGTGCTCCAGGTGCCGGAGCCGAGATGTCCCTGCAGCCTGTGGTGAGGACCATGGTGAGGCAGCTGTGCCCCTGCAGCCCATGGGGGTCCATGGGGGACGCAGAGATCCACTTGCAGCCTGTGGGGGAGGTGCCCACGCTGGAGCAGGTGGATGCCAAGAGGAGTCTGTGATCCTGGGGGAGACCTGTGGAGAGAGAGGCCTTGCTCCCAGGTTGGAGCAGCCTGTCCTTGGAGGACTGCACGCCATGGAAGGGTGACCCATGCCACAGCAGTTTTGGGAGGACTGTTTGCCTGTGGGATGGAATTCACATTGCAGCAGTTTTGGGAGGACTGTTGCCTGTGGAGTGGACTCATGTTGTTGCAACAGTTCACACAGAGCTGTTGCTCATGAGATTGGAACCACATCGGAGAAGATCATGGAGAACTGTCTCCCATGGGAGGGACCCCATGGTGCAGCAAGGGCACGACTCCTCTCCTTGAACAGCAGGAGAAACAACTGACCAAATCCCCCATTCCCTGTCTCCTTGCGCCACTCAGACAGGAGGCAGAGCTGTAGAAGAAGGGAAGGGTGGGGGGAAGGTGTTTTTAAGGGCTTATTTTACTCCTCATTATCCTGCTCTGATTTTCTTAGTAATAAATTCACTTTATATCTCCAAGTTGAGCATGTTTTGCCCTTGATGGTAATTGAGGAGTGTTTTCTTTCAGTCCTTATCTCAACCCACGAACACTTTGTTAAAATTTTCTCTCCTCTGCCCAGCTGCAGAGGAGCTTTCGTGGATGCCTGGCATCTGGCCAGCATCAAATCACAACACTCCCTAAAACCGCAACTCCATTGGAAGATTCCTTTCCTTTTCCCTCTGTGAAGATGTGAATGCACATTTTCATAAAAATATAAAATTGCAGACAAAAAATACATACACTGAACTACAATACAAAGGTTAAGTACTAAACTGGACTTTAATTACATCATTTCACATTGCCACACTTTTTTGCTTCTAGAGGTGTGGTGGTTTAACTGGAAGCTGGGATATTGCTAAAGAAAGCTGACGTAACCAAGACTCCGAAGATTAATTTTCCTCATCTCTTCTGGTACTGGTTAAGATATCCGGGCTGAAGAGCCTGACTGAAGGCAAAGAACTGGTTCTCCTTGGTCTGAAACTGTGGGCTGTGTTGACTGAAAACAGCGTACCACTTCTGTTCGCTATTGGACTGAAGTGTGTGTTCACTGAAGACAAATCAAAACTGCTTGGTAACACATAGGAGAATATGTCCATTGATGGTCCAGTACCGGTTCTGTTCGATATCACATGTGAGGATATGTCCATTGATGGTCCAGTACCAGTTCTGTTGGATATCACATGTGAGGATATGTCCATCGATGACCCAGTGCCACTTCTGTTCGGTATCACGTGTGAGGATATGTCCATTGATGGTCCAGTACCGGTTCTGTTGGATATCACATGTGAGGATATGTCCATTGATGGCCCAGTACCAGGCCTGTACTGTAGCATACTGGAGGGTGTGTCAACTGAATGGTGAGTTATTCTTGGTAACACAAAGGAGGACGTGTTCATTGAAGGCCCAGTACCGGTTCTGTCCGGTATCACACTGGAGGGTGTTTTGATGGAAGATGAAGTTCTGGAGGGTATCACATGGGAGGATCTGTCCACTGAAGACCCAGTACCACGTTGGTACTGTAGCATACTGGAGGGTGTGTCAACTGAATGGTGAGTTATGCTTGGTAACACAAAGGAGGATGTGTTCATTGAAGGCCCAGTACCGGTTCTGTCCGGTATAACATTGGAGGGTGTTTTGATGGAAGATGAAGTTCTGGAAGGTATCACACTGGAGGATCTGTCCACTGAAGGCCCAGCACCAGGTTGGTACTGTAGCATACTGGAGGGTGTGTCAACTGAATGGTGAGTTATTCTTGGTAAGACAAAGGAGGATGTGTTCATTGAAGACCCAGTACCGGTTCTGTCCGGTATCACATTGGAGGGTGTTTTGATGGAAGATGAAGTTCTGGAGGGTATCACATGGGAGGATCTGTCCACTGAAGGCCCAGCACCAGGTTGGTACTGTAGCATACTGGAGGGTGTGTCAACTGAATGGTGAGTTATTCTTGGTAAGATAAAGGAGGATGTGTTCATTGAAGGCCCAGTACCGGTTCTGTCCGGTATCACACTGGAGGGTGTTTTGATGGAAGATGGAGTATAAGCTCTGGAGGGTATCACACTGGAGGATCTGTCCAGTGGAGGCCCAGTACCAGTTCTGTCTGGTATCACATTGGAGGGTGTGTGGATTGAAGACAGTGTGTAAGTCCTGCGTGGTGTCACTCTGTAGGATGTGTCCTCTGGAGGCCCAGCACCAGTCCTGCTTGGTGTCACTCTGGAGGATCTGTCTGCTGGAGGCCCAGGAACGTTTCTGCTTGGTACCGCATGGAAGGATGTGTCAGCTTCAGCTGACGGTGCCAAAAATCCTGGGGTAGAACTCTGGTCAAGTTGACTTTCTAGCCTGTGGCTAGACTGTTCAGGTCTAGACTCTCTCCTGCTTCCTAGAATGAAATAAAAAATAAAAAACAAATCAAGAGAGAATCCACATTTGCTGTTAAATACCTCTCACAAAGGTATGTGTGTGAAGTACTTATGACTGTTTGCTTCTTGTTTTAAGCACTTATGTGAAATACATGGCACCTGATTATATATGTTAATCTTTAATAGACAAAGGACATTAGCTCAAGTATTCTGCCCTCGGAAGTGTTAGAAAACAATAGCCTACTTTATTTGAAGTGCTACAAATACTTACAGAGAACTTTTACCCCTCATCATTATAATTTCTTAGGTGTGTTTTTTTAATCAAGTAAACAAATTTATTCTACAGTCTCCCTGTAACTGTTATTAGGGAACACATGCCATGCCAGCCACAGAAGGTACTCATTTACTTTTAGACATATTTTACCATCAATTGAAATAAAACGCTAGATACTCTTTACATATTAGTCTGTTAAAAGATGGTGTGCCTACAGCTTTCAGATGATTCAAACAGGAATTGACACAAACCAACTAACTCTATTTTTTAAAAAAACCACATCTCTCCTTGCTCACAACAAGATCCTTCCTTTGGGACTGTTTTTGCAGCAGTACTGCTGTAGACTTCAATCCTCTGACTACTGTACCCCACCCATCTTGTGCTTCTGCCTGGCAGTGGAAGACACCCCTAAAATTCAAGCTATCAGCATTCTTGCTATGTGACTATCCCCTCAGGATGCTGCCAGAGCTATTTCAACAGCTCCACTGTCTTGCCCTTTTTCTGGAGCACAGCTATGTTACATAAACTTTGACATAAACTTTCAACCCCTGAGGCTATTTTGAAACTACCAATATGAAGGCCGATCACCTGGAGCTGGTTACATTTAGTTCTGCACTTTAATTACATATGGATTCTAGTAACTTTTGCCTTACAGGCAACATTTAAATGAAATTGCTGTAATATTCAAATATGTTACAATAGGCTGACAAGCTAAAAGTTCACATACCTAGAATACTGAGTATCAAACAACTTTTACATAGAAAAGGCAGTTTCTTTCCCAAATAGAAAACGTGTGGTTGAACTACTGTGTTTTTGAACAGCTTGACCTAAGTTACGTAATGTGATTTATAACATTAGATTTTTTTTTTTTTTAAACTAATAATTTATACTACTTGGTTACAACTATTACTTGTGTAAGCAATACCACATGACCAGGTATTTGCATTAGGTTATCTGCATTCCTTGGCTATGCATTAAGGCTGTCAAGTGATGCCCAATCACTTAAAATCAGGTAAGAAATGCAAGTATTTCAATGAAGACATAATTTCAGGGAGATATTACTGTTTGGTGGATTCAGTTTTAGAGACTTTAAGCTTAGTAAATCTTATTAATAGAGTCTTCTATTTTTCCTTGTCTTATATCTCCACACTTTCCTGTGACCATCTCAATAAGTTTGGAAATTTTCCTTGTGGGCCTGTCAGATTTTTCTTTACTTATTATCAGTTCAGGAACATTCACATGTTTCACAACAACTAAACCAAACACTGGTAAGTAACAATGCTAAGCAAAAGTTATGATTATTCGAGGTCTGTATTTCCTGAATTCTGTCCAGGACAATTTCCAGAAAAACACATCAAGACAGTGGGTAACAATAAAAATAACAAGTCTGATTACTTCTGGCAATTTTAAAGAAAGTAAATTTAAAAAAACTAAGGAAATGTAAAATGCACAGGGCTGTCCTCTGCACAGAGGAAGAATGACCAGAGTTGTGATGATTCTGTGCAACAGACAGACACTAATTAGCTGGACACTAATGAAGACCATAGAGACATTCTGCCATTGTCTCCCCTTCCCCCCATATAAAAATTATCTTTTCTGGTGTTCCCAGTGTGTAGCAATAAAGGATTCAAAGCGAAGTGGAGACCCCAGGCAGGTGCAAAGGAGGGAACGTTTATTGCAAAAACCCAGCCTTTTTAAGCCGTTAGTCTGTTATTAGTTTACATACTTTTAAGGCACAACAAACTAAGTTCAACCATCCACCATATACCACGATGTGAACACACTATGGTTATATAACTTGTTTTCTTGGTTCTAATTCAGCTGAGCCTCTTTCCCACAATCCTTCTTCTGCTTAGGCTAAGTAATAGGCCCGAGCCATGATTTTACAAGCCCTTCCTTTACAAAGCTTTACTTATAGGTGACACCAGTGCTCATCTCAGCTTCATCACCACAATCACATCCCCTCCTGTTCCTCTCTTGGCCACATATCACAACCTCAGAATCTAAAGATGACTGACTAGAAGTAAAGTGCTCAGATTAGAAGCAGACTGGGGGATGGAGATGTCAATTCAGAATCTTGGATGGAGACATCAATTCAAAATCTTAGATGAAAGATGAGGAGTCAATCACTGATGCTGCCTTATGGAATACTTTTCCAGATACAGCAGCAATTGAACAGGTCCTTGTAGCAGATACAGTAGTAATTCTAATCTCTGTGTTGACTTTCACCATCTCCTTTCTCTTCTGAAGAAAATCTCAGAACATTTCTGTTAGCACTAGTTTTATTGCTCTGTTATGTTTATAATTAAGTATTAGTGTATTTGCCTACAGAAGCTGTGCAGCGTGAAGGGAGATACTCGCTATGAACCCCCACCCAAGTGACAAAAATTGCTTGAAAAGCAGACTCACTCTCACTTTGATGAGCACGAAGTGCTTGGGCTCCGGAGCTCTGGGCTGCAATGAGCAGCTGAAGAGATTCTGTTTCTCTTGCTAATGTTTGAATTCTGGAAGCAGCAAGTTGGTAGACACCCATAAAACTTATAAGCACAGCCTTTAAAAAAAAGTAGAAGAAATCATCAGTGCCAGGCAAACTACACTTAAATGCCAAACAGCATACATCCAGATTCATTACAGAAGACATAATTTTTATTCATCAGAGAAATCAAACCAAGTTTGTAAGCCAGGCAAAATTTCAGTCTCAGGACCTAAACAAAGGTCTAACATAGGATTTTCTACTTCTTTGAAAATCTGAAATATTAATAGCACTGAGGAAAAGCAAATGACTGTGCACCCCAATTAGAAAGCGCGCTGTTTTGAAACATGCAGTACTGCATTGAACAGTTGATGCTACTTTTCATTTTATTTAACTACAAGACTCAGTGCATTTTCCATTTCTGTTTATAAAGAACCACTACACAATTTCAGGTAAATTTTCATACTTTCAAAAGGAGTCCTCCCACTTCATGTTAAGAAAATTAATTTGGCAGAAACCAAAGAAACACTGTAAACGTACAGATCTCTGCAAGTAAATAATCTGATTACAGTATAGCTGGGAAAATATAACTGTTTTCATGTATATAGTGTAAGAATGTCCCAGTCGTGTAATATTGATCAGACTGGTAATGAAGTTAGCAGCACAAGAGAGCACAAATGATTTGGCAGTACTGGTAATTTTATATCTACCCTACATAGTCTAACACTTTTGAGATTATTGGTCTTCTTTACAACTGCTTAATTAAATTTTGCAAATTATAGTTTTCCCTTCAGATAATATGGAATTGGTTTTTTCAATGTAAGTCTGTGGTGTAAACAAAAATAAACTTACTACCACAACCAGGGATTCACAAAGATTTTTACAGTTTTCCTTTCTTACATTTCACACTATTGCTTTTCAGAATATAAGTTAACATAGCTGAAATCAATCAGGTTATTTCATTGTGAAGTGTAGGAAAAAGCTGTGGCAAATTGACCCCATCACATCTTTTCTCATCAGAAAGAATCTCCAAGACGTCTTTGTGCTACGGTTCTAGAAACCTCTAGAAGAGGTTTCTTGTAGATCATAAGGCCTTAAACTGAAATGTGCTTGTCACAGGCTGATTACAGCAGTTTTAGAGGACATGCTTGCAAACAATTCCACTACTTTTAATAGTAAGTGTCCCTAAGGTGATTAGGGACCTTAACCCTAACTGCTTACCTCATTCAAGGTTGCAGGATTGCCCTTAATACCATTTGGTTTAGAGTAAAATTAAAATCAATTAGCTGACTCACAGCTTTAAAAGGCAAATTTTATAACAAAACCTCAACAATGTACTTCAAAAGTCATCAAACTAGAGATGAGGGGAGGGAGAAGGAGAGGAGAAAGGGGGAAAGAAAGATGGGGAAAAGGATAAAGAGGAAAAGGGAGCAAGAAGAAAAGGAAAGGAGAAAAGGAAGGTCACAGTGACACAGACTGAACCACTGGTGCTGTTTGTGTACATCTTCAGAAAGAAAGAAGGAATAGACTGTCTTGCAGATGCTTCTACAATCATTGTGAGGTAAAAAAAAAAGGGATTTGGGATGGGACAAAAAAAAAAAAAAGGAAGCAGCTACCACTACCAAAATAGAAAAGCAGTATTTAAAACCTGGTGATTGCTTTCTTGGAAAAGATGCCACTTGTGGAACGTTTTGTGCAGCTCTAAAATGGATCATCACTGTACTGGGGAAACATTTGTGATTCTACCCTTTGCCAGGAAAGTTCAGCTGTGCTAGCTCAGATTCAAAGGAATCTCAAGGCATTACATATTATGTATTTCCATACTGTAACGTGGAAACACAATAATGCACACATAACTTATATCTTTATCACACTGAAATGTGTGTATGCATGCAAGAGGGCCACAGTGAGAAATTTCTAGCTTAGAATCAGCCTTTCTTGAATGTTTGATTTTGTGACGCTGATCCTGCAATTATGTATGACATTAGAACAGAAAATCTACAATATATTGGGAAGAAATACTGCAGAAACATACACATTCTATGCAATACTTGCATTGTCTAAGTTCCTTGCACTTTACTTCACTACCTGTCCTCTAATTCAGACAGAAGAGCACAATGAAAGAACTATGTACTCACTCTGTCTTCTGTTCTCTTATTGGGAAACCAAAATTGTATCTTAGCACTAATGTATTCTGCACAGCTATAAAGACTAAGGGATGGTTTCTGTAGAAGACCTACAAACTTAAAAACAATAAGGAGGTATTGCACTGAATCCATATTTAGAGCTGAAAATACAGTACATTTTCAGTTAATTTCTTGGTTTTTTCACTCATTGTTTCATCCTAACAAAAGCAGTATTTTAAAACATACACGTCTTTAAACTTACATGAACCAAAAAGATTCTATATTTTAACAGTCCAAATAGCACTTTCTTTTAAATTAGTATCCTGGAATGATCTAGTCTATTACATGACCCTCTGCCTATGCCCAAAAATTGTTATTGTTTTCTCTTTCTGCACACTTCCCCCTGCCTTTCCGGTTTGGGAGGCCAGGAGGTTGCTCTCTCACTTCCGGTTTGGGAGGCAGGAAGTCCCGCCCTGTTCTTCCGGTTCTGGGATCGGGATGCGTCGCCTGTGTCGGCAGAGAGTCGGGACCGGAGCTGTTTTGTGTTCTGCCAGACCTGCTGCCCTGCTGTGCCCTGCCGTGTCCTGCCGCGGCGGCCGCTGCCGGAGAGTTGGGACCGGGGCTGCCCCCGCCAGAGCCCTGTGCTGCAGCGTGGCTCTTTTTTTTCCTCCCACGGCGCTGGACTGCGTGGTTTCTCTGCTTGGCTGACTTGGGTTTTGGCCCAGACAGAACACTTTTCCTGTTTCCCCCTCGATCGAAGAAGCTGGAGCAGCGTTTTCTTTGACTGCTGGGAACTGGACTGAACTGGCTGCTGCTCTGAAACTGGTGGAAGAGGGACCACCGAGAGAGGAGCAGCCCCGCACCCAGTCCCAAGCCCCGGGAAGCCACGCCGGGGAGAGAGGGCACACCAAAAGGCTCCAGCCCAGCTGTTTGCGCCTGCTCTAACTGCCTCGGGAGGGAAAAAAGGCAGCACCAGGTAGCCACTGGAATTCATCTCTGCTACAGGACTTCTCCGTGAGAGCGGGGGGTCTGCTGCTCCTCCACATGGACAGCCGCCATCTTTGGACCATGTGTCGGAAGAGGAGCATTCCTCCTACACCGCCTCCACTCTCTGGACACTTTTTTTTTTGGGTTTTGTTTCTCTGTGTGTGTGGAAGTGGGTTCCGATGGTTTAGCGCTTAACAGGTATTTTACCTTTTGTTTTCCCTTGCCTGGTGGGCGGGTATTTTGTTTGTTAATAAACTGTTTAATTTTTTTTCACTTTTGTCTATTGGTGTTCATTCCCTGTTGGTGGAAAGGGGGTTTTTGGAACCCTTTTGAGAGGAAGACTCAGTCCAAAAAGTTTCGCTCCTAAATTTGCCTCAAAACCAAGACAATTAGGACTGCTCAAAAGCCACAGTTAATTCCAGAACTACAATATGAAAAAAATTTGATACTCAACAAGAAGGAGCATAAAAATCTTGTCCTTTTTGTTTGGTTGGTTTTGTTTGTTTGTTTGTGGGAGTTTGGCTTGGTTTTGGTTTTGTTTGTGGTGTTTTTTTTAATTAGTCTTGTATATATTGGGGGGGGGAGGGAGTGGGATAGAGGGGTATTAATTTTCAGGTATATATGCGTTTGTCCCTGTACATATTCCCATCAGTTTTTTAACATTATGTTATGCAAAATTAAAAGTTCCCATCATCTCTGAGATACCATATGCAAGAGCATATATGGAAATTATTTGTCTTTCAACTGTTGACTGCAATAGTTTTGAAGCTTTTTGCTCTCCACACATTCAGAGCAGTCTATCTGCTTGTTTTGTCTCAGATACAAAAAATAATAATAATAAAAAAATGTAACCGGATTGGTTTAGACTCTAACCTGGAATGCTATAGCCTCTGGCCTGCCTCTCAGTGCTTCCTCTGAAGCGATCTCCAGCTGCAGCCTCGGGAGCTCCAGGCAGAACTCACTCGTGGCTGCAGCAGCACTTGACATCAAGGCCTGATCTCTGACCTAAAGGGAAAAAAAGCAGCAGCAGGGGTGATTCTCCTTCAGACACACTGACTGGGAAGAACTGGGTCCCTTGAGCCCATTGCATTGATTACTGGACCTCAAAGCTATGAATAAATTACAACTGATTTTTCATTGCAATTAAATCTCCAATTCAGAGTGCTCGGAGAGAATACTACAAAAAAAAATCATCTTGCCCCGGTCTGAGAAGAGAACACCAAGGACATGACATGTACATATTACTGTAAAAACACAACACTTCCTGCATTTCTAATGCTTAAAAGAAGCCAATATGAAGGTGGAGGTGGCACAAAGGAAATTATCAATCAGCAGAGTTTGCTGCATGTAAAACACACAGTTGAGGTCACTTTCCAAGGAACATGAGACTTGAAAAAAGTGCCTGAAAATTAGATTGACAACAGTTTTGGTGAACACAGAAACTAAAATAAATAATAGATTCCTGTGTTGCTAGGAATTAAAGACATAGTAAGAGAAGTTGACACTCCAGGGTAATAAAAACACTTCTTTTGCTCTGTGCTGCTCCAGATTAGTTATAAAACATATTAGAGCTACAGATAAAAATAGCCCTTTCTCCTAAATAATTAATATAGACAACTCTGTTGGACCTTCAAATAATCCTATACCAGAACAAAATGGTACAAGTCGAAAGAGACAACTTGAGATTATTGCTAAATTTAAAATACACTTTTAAAAAATATCATCGACGTTTCTGACCACAGGTTATTACTTACTGCATTTTCTTTTTCTATTTATGATGTTGCAGAGGTTAAAGTAGCACACATGAAGCCAAATGTTTTATGGCCACCATGTATATGACCTTGCCTTACTCAGTAGAAAGTTAACTCCACTGCAATTACCAATTTCTTGGATGTTCCATTAGTCTTCACTTGGCAACCAGAAATAGTGCTCAGTGACTGAGGGAAGGAAACTGAATTTCGTCATAACTTCTACATTCAGAATAAGAAGTTTGTGTACTACAAACTTGTGTTTTATTTCACTATGGTTTTTTGAAACAGAAGAAGTTGAAGGGAGAAACTTCAACTCTAAGGAAAGGAAGTTGCTTTACCACAACTTCTACTCCTTTCCTTCCCTGAGAATAAGCAGTTCTAAAGTTTTGGTGTGCTTGGAAACACAAGTCAGAGGGAACACTTCAAATTCTTACCGCATAGAGGGTGGCTTCCACAGCTTTCATATGAGTAATGATCAACTCTCTTTCTCTATTAGAAGCAAAAAACAAAACAAAACAAAACAGTAACTTTGTAGAACTGAAGCACTACCGATGTAGAAATTAATATTTTGCTACTTTTTAACTGTCATGTCTTGCAAAATAAGTGTTGATAACTCAAAGTGTCAGAATTTTCTCTCTCTTCTTCATCTCTCCAATGCAAACCCTACAACTAGTTCATGTGCTACTATTTGGCACATTTCCATAAGAAAGATGCTTCTGTTGGGGATAAGCAACTAAAATAGATGTAGCAGGCCTATCAATGAACAACTATCATGTCTTGGAGAAGAAGGGAATAAAATGACTCTAGCAGAATGATATTACATTCTTGTATTTTAAACACTGACAGCTTCTGTCTATTTCACCTACTTTAAAAAAAACTCCACATTTGTTATGAAGAGTTCCTAGAACAATGAAGGGAAGGGGAATTTTCTTTGTTAATATTCAACTGCTATATATAGGAAAAAAAAGCCAATTTAAAAACCACTTCACAATAAAATAACCTTTTCTGGATATAGGAAGACACAAGGAATGATCTTTCCTAAAGCGTGTAAAAGAGGTTGGGACAGGGTGAAAAGGGGCAAGTTGTCTGGAAAAAATCCTTCTTCAGGTCACACCTCCTTTGATCCAATCCTACCAAATAACATTTGTCATTTTAAGTAGCTTGTTAGACATTTCATTGAGAACGATATGAATTACATTATTTCCCTGGTCCATAAAACCCTTAAAGCTTCTCAGATAGTGTTCTTCAGAGGTCAAATGATCCCAGGTATGCTGAGAAATTTTAATTAACTAAATTTTTTAAAATCCTAGCCATGGACCAACAATATTCATAATACATACTCCATACTACAGTAAGAGTGTTAGATAACAAATTCTGCAAGGATTTATCTTTTTATCTGACTGTATGACTGTAAGAATAGGTTAGTAACAAGCTTATTCAAGTCAAGGGAACACCTTTTGACCACCAATCTTTTTGAGACTGGTCCCTGAACATTTCCTTCCACTCCAGGTTCTGGGGTAAGTGGCTTGGGGTTTAGCTCTAAATCCAAAACTGGAAATCACCTGAAAGATCTATCCTGTCCCACAGATAAGTCTAGGTCCAAAATGTGTTTCAGTCCCTTTAGCAGCTAAGACCTGTCACCGGCTGATGCTTCTGTACTTACTATGAATAAATGGTATCTCTCTATAAAAAGATGATGTGGAAACAGAGAGAACAAACAATCATTTCTTAAATAAACAGGATGTTAAGGACCTGCCAAAGGGATGTTGTCAGATCAGTAAAACAGCATAGGCATCTTCTTTGCCAGTTATTTCAGCACCCAGAATTTGGAGCACTATTATGGGATAACTACAGAAAGCATATCTAGCATTTTGAACTAACACTTTTCTTTTTAGAAGACTAGCCCTGAATTTCAAAAAAAGAGACAGATGTCCTTTTGTCTTCTAGCATTACATTGGCCAGGGCTAGAACCCTCCCCGTAGAGGTAGGAATTGAACTTCTGTCCATTTTAAGTGACCTGCCCCAGGCCCCCGTTCTCACTTTGCTGCCGCATGGAGGGCAAGTTCTGCCTCCTGGACACTCTCCTGGAGCCGATGCCGGTCCTGCTCCATTTGTTTGAGGAGTCTCTGCTGGTGATTCAGGACCCGGTCTCTTCTCCTCAGCTCCTCCGTTGTCTCGGAGAGACTCTGCCAGCAGACAGAGAGCAGAGTTACTCATCAGCCCACAGAAACTCCAGTTTATGCCATTGGCTGCTGACTAAAGTGGAAAGCAAACTGACTGTGAAATAGATTTGGACCACTGCACACTAAGGTTTTATGAATTTTCTAGGAAAAAACATCACTGACTCATAATGCCCCAGTTTTTAGTATGTTTGCTATGTACAAATGTGTTCTAGAGAACAAAATGATTGTAGGCAAAAAAAAAAAGCTCATTGAAGACTTTTTTCTTACATTGTTAAAAACTAAACATCTAGATCTCAAAAAAAAAACCTCATTGAAGTGTTTTCTGAGTACCCTAAAATTCCAACAGAATGGGTAGTATGTGTGCATTTATTCCCATTATTTTATTTACACTATTTGGCTTATTTAACAGAAGACAAAATTCTGGTGACTATTTCAGAAGAAGAATCTTGCCTTCAGAGATACATTTAAGTCTTGGCTTCTATCTGTGTCTACATTGGAGGGCAGTTCTAGTCTATTATTTACCTCCTGAAGCTGTTGCTCCTGTTCATGTAGAAGCAATTTTGCCTCATGCTCACGCTGTAAAGCATTATTTAACTCCTCATGAATCTTGTCTTGGGTGATCACTCTCTGGAAAGAGAAATAAATTGTGTCTGATTCTGTAACTATACTCACTGGTCTCCCTACCTGACTTTCTGAGTTACACTTGCAAACATAACCAATTCTAAAACAAATGCATGATTAAGATTAATATCAAGGGTTTTAACATGAAGACAGACCACTGAACAATAAAATGGCAAACCAGTATATTACTGTATTTTTTTCTAAAAACGGCCATGTAAAAGCTTAGCAGTCATTATTCTCTTCAAATTAGCACCCTAAGTGGCAAAACAGCAATATTTAGAAGGAAATATGTGCAGATCAATGGCCAGCATTTTAGTGCATATCTTAAAAACCCGTGTAAGCACGTCCATGGACTCCTTCTCCCCTCCCAAAACTGCTTCAGAAGGAAGAAATAATTCTTCAAGGAAAATTATTTGATTGACCATTTAAAATGTGACAATTTCACCTGTCCCGGAATTGTAAGGGAATAAAACTTGGTAGGAACAAAACTGAAGATGATTAGACATAACCTTGTCCATTTGAGTAAAAAGAATCCATTCTACCAGCTAGAAACAGGAAGGAGGATGGGTGGGACATCATCTATTAAGAATTCTCTGCTTGGAAGTTTTTGGATTGGGACACACTGACAGGTCTACCAGCTAGGCTTCAGGCTAGGGAACCCACAGTGTTGCAGTGAATCAATCAGCAACAGCAAAAGACTCAGCGATTTTGGTGTATATGTGCTACTGTTAATGTAGGAGAGGGCTTTTTTTCCCCTGCCATAAATTTACTCCTTCAAAGAAACAGCCAAATTAAAATTTGCAGTTTAGTTACTATAACATTATATTATAACAGTCAGCAATATCCATATAGAGTTTAAATTGCTGTATTTATACTTCACGACCTTCTCATGAACATACTTCTTGAATACCCTCATTCCAAATGACTTTACTCTGTTAAAGTGAAATTTACTTTTAGGATATATAAATTACATCAACATTCAAATGGAAGAACCTAGATTGCTGAAGACCAAACATGTAATTTATACAGAATACCTCCTTCTACAAATCAAAAGGAAAGTCCAGTAGAAAAGAGATATTTCTCAATACATCTGACTTCTAGCTTAATGACATTTACAAGGCAAGTTTTCTGGAAAATTCTGTTAATCTTAGATCGATTTTATGCTTGTTTTTCAAAAGAACACAAATCAAAAAAATGTGTAAAAGGGAGAATCTCTTTTAAGCAAGGGGATATCTAAATCAAATATACTTACATGCTGAAGTGCATTTAATGGCTCTTGCAATCCATCAGCTTTTTCAGCATGTTTTTGCATTTCATTGAAAATCAATTTGTATTCTGCCAGCTGCACGTTCAGTGAGTGGCACTCTGTCTCTGCTCTGTGAAGCCTCTGTGCAAATTCAAACACCTGCCGCTGCAAGATTCCTACGTTTCTCTGTCAGCAAACAGAAGCAAATTGATGTGCTATAAAATCTGCTACTTTAGCAATACAATAAATCATATTAAAGGCACAAGAAAATTAATAATAAATTACCACTTTTTCATCCATCTCTAAAAGACATACACAAGTTCAAAAGTTTGAACCTGTTTCACCTACTGAGGATTACTGAAAATTCTGTTTACAAGGAAGCACCATTTTCACCTAAGGCCCACAATAAAACACAGATTATGAGAGAAAGAGTTTATCCTTTCATTTTCATAAAGGGAAGAAGGTTGTCTTTACTGAAAGAAAGGATGGTAGAACATGAGAAAATAGAAAATAATAATAATATAAAAGAACCTTAACGTTTAGTTAAAGCCAAAAGCAAGTTTGTTCTTATAAGCAAATACAGTTCTGATAGAACTTGAAAAAACCTTCTTCCTCGGATGCACTAAACCTCTTCTAAAAATTCTTTGTCAAGAAAAGAAAAGATCTATTCACACCCTAATGTGTTACAAATCAACTTCTGATTGTCCATGTACTTGACTTCATTGGAATGGACTCATCACCAAAGTGAAATTAAATGAGTGGTACTACCAAGAGAGCTTCACTGTAACACGCTGTGAACGTTCTCTTGCCATGAAGGAGGACTGTAGATCTGCTTACCGTACTGGGCAGTCTGTCATACAATCCAGCTTCCAGGGCCTGGGCATTTATTCTGTGAAGTCCACAAGCCAGCCTCTGTACCAGGGAGTCCTTCTCCAGGTAAGTGATGCACCTGGCATGGCTCAGTGGAACTGTCTCCATCATCATGAACAGTTTGTCCATCAGATTTGAAAAGGAGTTCCTGGCAGCACTGATAAGTGAGTTCCCAGAAAGCCAGGAGTTTGGATCTTTAAGAAACAACAGCAAGAAAGAAACATCAAGCAGGTGATTAGTTATGGTTTACTTCACTGTAATATGCGATTCTTTTTCAATTATACAGGATGAAATCTGTAAATATTCTGAAACATGGAATATTGAATCTGAAAGGCAGTTAAAACTTTGCTTTGTAAAGATGTAAAGTCAAGTTCCTGAAAACAGCATGATCAAAAAGGGAAGCACCTGAAACTGAATCAAAACACACTTGATTCAATGGCAGTCTTCTAGTACCGGTTTAATGTTTAGTCTTCTGGGAAATGCATCACCTTGTCTCTGTCCTGCTATTTGCCCTTATTCATATAAATTATCCCTCCTTTAATATCCTTTCTTCTGTGACAGAAATGTTGGGACTTTACATGTTAACAAAGAACCAGAGATGGCAGCAATGCTGATGAACCAAGTGAGCCTGTATGCAGTATCTCACTGCAAATAAACCCTAGAAACACCCTCCAGCCTTCTGCTTCCACGGCTCTAGGTACTGAAAGGATAAAATATCCTATCACCCATTAATTAGGAAAAGAAAGAAAATTAAAGAAATTAAAGAAAATTAATCTGTTCCAACAGTACAGAGAGATGATCTTCAGAGCTCTTCAGAGAATGCAGAAGACAGATGTTTTCTCCTCTGCCATAAACTTACTCCTTCACAGAAAGAGCCTCACTAAAATCTGGAGTAGCTCAGGATGTAATCCCTTGTCAAAAATGTCTGTCATAATTTTCAGCAATATCTCTTCAGAGGTATGATCCAGAATAGTTTAGATAAAATCCTAAAAATGGAAATGATGTGACCAACCTGGTTTTCTTTTTGTTTTAATAGATTTCTCCTACTTAGAAAAAAAAATAAATAGACTTTTAAAATTACCTGGTTTGTTAAGAACATCTTGCAGTTCAGAGATGGAGCTGATTATTGCAGAATGGAGGCTAGAGCTAGTCAACCAGTCGAGTGCTTCAACACACTCAACTCTGTCCTCTTCAAAACCTGTGAGACAGAACTGCAGCTAGCAAGACAACGGAATCACCTAGATATGGCACACTGCTACCTCCAGCTCTTTCAGGAATTTACCAAAACTGAGCATATAAGCCACAAATTAATCAGGACAATTTAGAGCATATTAAACATGCTTCCAGAAGTACTAAAACAAGAAACTAGATGAATCTGCCAAAATGCAAAACATTTTTGATACCATTTATTCTCGTAAGGGGAAGCATAAACTGGTCTGGTAGCAGGAAGGGACAAGTAGGCATAATCTCTAAAGGAAATTTAGAAATCCTATGCTAATATTTTACCTGAATCAGAAAGCAACTTTTTGTTGGTTTTAGTAGGAAATAAATATTAAAAATGATTAATAAAAGCAGAGGAAATCACTTAGAAAAAAAAATGTTGATGGGAACACTGCATAACACATTAAAGGAGCAAACATTTACAACAGAGAAGATGCATTAGCACCTAGTTCTGAAATCCATAACACAAATATCAAAGGTATCAGACAGTGCGTGTCTGTGTGCAGAGTTGCAACTTTACTCGCAATGCTTAACAGACAAGGCATTTCCTTTTAGAGTAAAAGACATTAGTCAAGAAACATAAAAATCATAAATCCATAAATTATATTTGTCAAAACGTCATTAAATATGTCTTTATGCCCCAGTAAATGAGAATATTGCTCTTTGTTATTCACTAGTAATGTAATTTGACAGCACATTAGAAACAACTTACGTGACCCACTTCGCCTGCCTCTGGATTCCCCTACACAAACTGGAATTCCAATGCCTCCTTTTAAGCCACTTGTCCACATGAGAAGGGAACAAGAAGACCGGCCTAGAACTTTAAGCCTGCCAGCTGCCAAAACTGCAATCACAGCTCTCCGGAACACATAAATCAGGCCTGTGGCTCTCCTTTGCCTCAGCCTCGTCTCATCTTGATTGTTTGCCTCATCAGCAGGGAGAGCATGAAGCAGGCTCACAATCTTCTGGTTCACTAAGTCATGCAGGTTGGCCTGGTCCTGGAGAAGGTCTCTTTGGGAAGACATAGCACACAGTCGGCTGTAGAGAGGACACAGGGCACCCGACAACAGTGCACAGGCTGCCAGCAGAGATGAACGCTCCTGCTGAGCATTTTTTAACGTATTTTTCAGAGAGGCATTTTCACAGGCCAATTTCTCACAGTTTTGTTCGAGGCTATGCATTTTCTCCCTGTTTCTCTGTGCTGTTTCTTCGTATTCCTGTGACAGAAAGTAAAACAAACCAAACAAAACCAGAATAAATATTAACTAGGTAATTTTTACCCAGACAAAAGCTAAAAGAAAATTGTTAGTTTTCACATTCAAATAACACATTAAAGGAGCAAAAATTGTAAGTAATAATAATGATGAAAGCATCTCTTCTAGTAAACTGTTATAGAATCAGATAAATGAAATTAAATCAATAGCATAAGGAAAATTTACACAATCATCAACTGCAAATGAACTCCCAGTTTTGGACTACAATCCATTAGCAGTGTGACAGCCCACACCACCTGTCTGCCCACAATACATTTTTATGAGTTGACTTAACAATAAGTAATTACATCCTCCGATTTCAGAAAGAATGTTGATCTACCAAGCAGAAAGAAAGTCAACATAAGTGAGAGGAAAAAAAGTAAGGAAGACTGGAACATAAAACTAGACAGATTAGATAAATTTTTCAGTGTACAAAGATTTCCAATCACAAAATCTGTGTCAAATACTGCATTATTCTGATGAAGTAAGCTGCAGTAAGTCACAAATAACAAGGCATATCTATTTCCTCAATTCCACAACACTTTTAATTGAAACAGGTGTAAAGGAACGTGGCCATAAAGACAGTGAACAGTGGTTGAAGAATAGCAGGGAACATTTTAGATTGCAAATAACTTGTCTAACAAGCAGTGATGACAGTTTTACACTTTTGAACAACTGTTCACTGCAGTATCTGTAAAACATAGTCCTTTAATATTGCTGACATCTACCACAGTTCTCAGGGTCAGAACATCTCTACCTAAATTTATCCCCAGGTGACACCACATAACTGTTACTCTACAGAGTATTTGCAAAGCATGATGCTGAAAAAGTAGTTGCTGCCCTCTATAATTCTTAAAATAAGCAAATTCAATCTTACAGCTTTAACATTCTCAGAAAAAAAAATTCCTAGCAATTGTAGACCAAATCAGGTTTCTGAATTAGGGCTGCAGACCAAATTCTCTTCAGAATGCTTTAAGAAAGTTATTTATTTATTTATCATTATGAGTAATGTGGTTATTATTAGCACAGTGGTGGATTGGTTCAGGTTTTCTTTACTTTCAAAATATACTAAAATTCCCACATGACCTTAAACTGATAAGCGTCTCAAACTACTGAAATAATCCATTAAATATGTACAAGAAAAAGAACCCCAGAACTTCATAACACCATACCTGTTCTCTTGTGTGAACTTCTGCAAGGAGAGTTGTGTACTGCTGTTCAAGATGCTTCTTTTCTTTCTGCCAGCAGTGTTCCTGTGCTTTGAACCGTTCATTCATTTCCTCAAAGGCATTATCCTGGCCCTGCAGAAGATGCTTCATAGTATCAGTCTTGTCCTTGCAAATATGTTCTAGGCGAGTTATCTGTGTGACAAGCATTTAAAAAGAAATTATTATTCATCTTTTTACTTTAACTCTACCTATTAAGTTAAGCATAAAATCTAAACTGTAATTTCTTCAATATATTTATTAAAACCAAGTAAACGCCTTTCACAACAGACTAATTATTTGGATCTTGAAACAAAACTGAAATATATAATTTTATTTGGTTTAAGTTTTGCCATCCTTATACCACCTTGCAGATATTCGTCACCTTCTTTGTCGGACACCTGAACCAGATACTTCTCATATTTTTTTTTTCAAATTGCACTAAATTTTGTGCTGCTAAATTAGTAATCTAAGTATACCAGTCCTTTAGAAGTTTGTGATGATTGCAAGCAGTAATTAAAAAAACAGCCTTTAATTTGTTTGTTTAGGGTTTTTTTGTTGAAAAGCCACGACATTCCAGATTATTGTTAAGTATTAAAACAATTTCAGGACATGTTAGCATACAGAATGTTTTTCTTACAAGTAGCTCACTAGTTTATGATGTGTTTTCAATAAGCATGAAGGGATTCACTCTGGTGGTTTAACACTGCATCTCCCATGCAAACTAACTGGAGGAGTGAATCAAGCTACACTGATCTCTAAACGGACACACCCGCACTTTGTTACTAGAAAATATCAGCAAGATACTTCCAGATAGATCACACAGAACTGCAGGAGAAAAGTTTTGTTCTCAAGAAAACWGGTACAACACAGGTAACAACACAGTCTAAAATCCCAGAAAAGCTGCTAAATACATGAGAAGAGCCCTACAGACCTCACAATCAGTCTCAATCCTTAAATAAAAAGCAACAAACAATAAGACACAAGACCCACAAACACTGCCAACAATATTCACCCCCTTCCCTTTCATTCCCTCTCCTCCTCTACTTCAAAAGAGAAACAAACCACAACACAAACTGAAATCCTAGAGAGTGGCATGGCTTACTCTCTGGAGCCACTTGACTTATTTAAAAAAGAGTTCCTTCCTTCCTGAAAACACAAGGATTTCTGGGGAGAAAGGCAATGTAAGCTCACTTGCATTAAAATCACTCAGAAAAGCACAGCTCCTCCTTTAAACAAATATTGACATGTTTTACAATAGGTATTTCCTACTGTGTTTCTGAATACAAATAACCCAAAAGTTACAATTAAACAAAAACCCCCACACTGGCATTCTTTCAAATATTACATCTGAATCATAAACACATGAATTTAAGGATGGTATTCCTGGAGTAAGCGTATTTTGCCTCTGAATTATGGTAAAATAAAGACTTGCTTTAGGACGGTAAATGACTACATTCTTTGAATTAATCAGTAAGATTCATTTATTTTCTTTCAATTCGGTCCCTGTGGCTAATGCTGGATAGTGCTATCAGAGGTTCCTGCACAGAAAGTGGAGCTTAGAGACTTCGTGCCCACTCCAGTCACCTCTACATGCCCACAGCAAACTGGGCTGTAGACGAGCCATAATTAATGGTGTTCATTTGTCAATGCCCGAATCTTTTTTGAGAGATGAATCCTTTTTAACAGGACTGCAAGGTGGACAAATGTCACTGAATTAAACAGAGGCAGTTGGTGCCTGGGGACATTTACCTTCTCCTTAGCCCTGTGGAAGTTCAAGATCAGGGCATCAACATTCTCATGCAAGAGCACACAAAGCTCTGTCCAAGACAATCCTTCTGGGGCAGCTTCTGGTTGTCTGACAAGCAAACCGCCTTCTGCCAAGCGCTGGTATAAGCTCAGGAGGATTGATAACTCCTCCTGGAACAACAAGAAAAATGAACTGTGGTATCTGAACAACGTTAGGATTGAGAGACGAGACAGGTGTGTAGTAGTAGGTGCAGCATGCAGCTGAAAAAAAGCCCACAAGGCTCATTTTCAGACCTTTACATAATTCCTCAATTCCTATCTAATATTTGCAGTCGTAATATTGCATAATATTACAGCAGAGTAAGAAAACAGATTTTGCAAAATTTATCTAATTAGACATAGCATATATATAAATTGTGTAAATAAAGCCCATGTCACAACCATGATCTGATACAGATTAAAAATTTCCATGCTATTAATAGATGCAATTCATCCATGTTGATATTTGCAGCAACATTCAAACTGTGCCCACTTCCAACATCTGCACAGCACACAGAAAATTGTCCAGTTGGCTTGGCAGCCACTCTAAATTCTCTCAACACACCTTAAATTCTTTCAAAATTGTGGTTTGCATGGATTATATATGATTAAATAGCTGGCCAAAGTAGGCCTACAGCTTCATCAGTCAAATACCACCAGCCATGCCTCATCCATTTACACCGATTTTAGTCATCAGGATAATAAATTGATTCAGGTTACAAATAAACTTTAGCAACAATAGCATGCAGTAGAAATTCCAGCCTTCATGCTTTTAGTACACAGATGCAACTTAGAAACTTTGATTAAGATAATAGAAAGCTGTATCTCAAATGCCATAAGAACAAAGTATGTAAAGCACTGGATTAGTACAGTGACAAACCAATATAAGATTATCAGACTGGAGTGGAAAGAACATATGCAGGGCGCCTAAACGTAGAATAAAATATCAAAAAGTAATGTATAGGTCAGGAAAGCAGGAAGGGAAAATGGAAGGAAGAAGAACACACTGACATTTTCATACAATTTTAGCATGGGTAGAGTGAAGACCAGTAACAGTATATTAGATGTTGTCTATACTTAGTTTCTGCTACAGTCTTCTGCTTTTTCTTTTTGGGAAGGAGAACAAAAGCTGTTTAAACAAGTAAGCAAGTAAACAGGACCACATACAGGCACTCCTGCTTCCCAAACAAAGACAAAAACCTTCAGGAAAAATACAAAGCCATCCAAGGCAATACATTTCTAATCTCATAAGGGAACCACTAATACAGCTCCTCAGAAAATGAGTAAAACCATCAAAACAACCAGCAATGTGAATACAACAGTTCTTTTAATGGAGACAATCTATTCTTTTTTTTACATTTCAGTAACATAATGTTAATTTTGAGTACACCATTAAATACTGTTTCCATTACCAGAAACCTTGGTCATGAACAGAATTTTGTCCTGAGTTCTTGTCAGGTATAACATACATTTTACTAAGGAACACAAAGGGAAAAGAAAAACTCTTATCATGGTAATGGCTAGCAAGTGCTTAAGGCTTCTAGCAGAAATTTTTCAGCTTGTAATTGCATTTTGTAGCTATAAATAGCAATCATTACTGTGTGTAGTTAGGACAGACTGTTGCTTTTATCTCTTTGTATTCCTTTTGTGCCTGATAAAATTACTTTTTCAGGCTAACTAGGCCAGCAAATGTCTTTTAATACATTAATGTTTGCATGGAAGAAGTTGTTATCCTCCCAGAAGGAAAAGAGGATTTTGATTTTATATTTCTTCAGTTTATTAATTACAAATCTGCCTGGGCAGTGGATAACAAATCCAAATCCACAGCAAAACAAGCAAGCAAACAAACAAACCAACCAACAACGAAAAAAACCCCCTCTGCTTTGCCACCTTCAAACAAGAAATTTTCAAGCAATTTTTACAGGCAAATATTTGCACTAAATCTAGAAGGTTGTATGAAATAGAAATGAGCAATTCTGCAATGGTAGTGTTACATCCCAGTTACCCAAACCTGAGACTGAACAAATATTCTTTTTCTCTGGGTAGACGCAAAGAGAAAATGCAACCAAAATTTCCAAAGAGGTAAAAATAACACAAAAAAGTTTACTGGCAGAACTATAGAAAATTAGGAGACATTGGAGAAAGAATAAATAGTATATAACATCACTCTTCCCAGCATAAAGTTAGTTCATTAAACATAGAAAAACCTTACAGCCCATTTGATGTTATGTTCCATGAGAGGAAAGTTAGAAAAAGAAGAAGAAAGGGAAGGAAACAGGAAGATAGGACAGATATAGAAAAACAGGCACAGCTACCAACTCCAGGGTTCCAGTGATGTAACTCCCCAAAATGGAGGGAGGAGAAAAAGGTAGAGAGCGCCGTGCTGGGCCTTCTTAAACCCTTGGCCCCACCCCAGGGCTGCCCCCAGATGGGACCTCTGGCCTCTCAGCCACTCAGGGGTGGGTAAGGGGACGCCAAGGTCTGCCCCCAGTGTCCCTCTATCGACAGGCACAGCAGGGCTGAGGCGAGTACGGCGCTGGGGTGCTGCCCTACCAGAGTGGGGCCCAGTCCACCCCCTTCCCCACAATTCAAAGCTCCTCAAGATGCCTCAAAATGCCTTTTCCAGTCTCTGACAGGTAGCCAATAAAACTAGACAAAAAAGTTTGGGTGGAAAGACAGAACATTCTTCACAAGAAGTCATATTCCATATCTACAAAATGCCTTCTTGATTAGGAATGCGACTACAAGTCACCCATACTTTTAAAACAACTGTTTTCTGCAAATAATTCTTCAGTAAAATACATGGTGTTTCACTTAATACATTTTCAAATTAGCTTCTCCAAGGTATTACCTATATTTATTCATGTTTAAAATTAAAAAAAATAACATAAATACAATCAGGGTGACAGAATGGCAGAGGTCTTCCACAGCTCAGCACAGCAAATGCAGAATATTTCCACAGTATGAGTAAAAAAGCCTAAACAATGGGTGCCACAGGCTTTTTTCCTTACCACTGGGGCTTCCTTCACTATTTTGTTGAAGCTGGTTTTGGTATTCTGCAGTCTCCCAGAAGGATCTCCAGTTACCCTCTTTTCCTCGGTCACCTTTTGAACTTGCATATTTGAGGCTGGATGCTGTCTTTGTAAACTGGAAAGTTTCCACAACAGGACATTTTAATCAAAATTGCTTTTGTCAAGTGTACTATATACTTTTAAAGGATACTCAATGAATATGGCAAATATCACGTTAGCACATTGTATGGCTTCTGAAGTTGCTTGCCTTTTTTATCAAATGAAAAAATATATCTTCCTCCTAAGAAAGACTTTTCAAATGGTTATGTTCTCAGTTACCAAGCCTTGTGTCATGGAATTCAATTGATTATTTGGACATGGCCTCTAAATCACATCTAAGAAACGGAATTCATCATATTTGAATTAACACAAGAACTCTCTTCAGAAAACCCATGTCACATCTTGCATCATCAACCATGATTTCAATACCAGTGCTGGCTTCTAAGGTTTCCATATTCTGCTGAGAATGGCATGACTTCAGAAACAGACTATCCAAAATTGCAATCAGTTCTTGTATTGTATCAGTCCAGAAAACAGATCTATCAAAAGCCTGGCATGGCTAAACAGGCAACTGATGAGAAAATTACAAGGTCAAACAACAGGATAAAGGAGACAGAATGAGGGACAGGAATCCAAGAAAGAATTTAGAAAGATTGCCTGAGTATGTGGGCATGGTGTCAGAAAAGCCAAAAGCTCACTTAAAATTGATATTTGCAAAGGATGACAAAGGTTTTTGTAAGACAGGTTTTAAGTATTTTACTAAAAATATCTCTATAACCATGACTCTTGAATGACTTTGTCAGGCCACAAACCTCCTTTCTTGTAGGAAACCCAGTTTCTTTTGTTCTCCACTACTCCTCGTGTGAATAAGTCAACATAAATACCTGTGTATACAGACCCATATACTCCTAGACTGAAAGAGACATCAACTCTGTTCAGTTACCACAGACACAGCAGATTGTGCTGGGCAGGAAAGGTATCCCAAGTAATTTCATTTGCTCTCACACATTTCAAATTTTTTTTTACCAATGAAAGCTTTCTACAATCATTCAAAGGCTGGAAACAAAGATTACCCACTGGAAATGATACACAACTTCTTGACAGGGTTCTTAGAGATTCATGTGGCTCAGTGAAGAGGAAAACAATGCTTTCATAATAGAAGTATATATAGAAAAGCCATCTGTTGTAAACCTGTCAGATCAGTTCCCTACCATCACCCCAACTGCTACTGGAGACTGGACCCTGTCATAACTGTGATTTTCAACATTTTTGCTTTGGCAAATAAGGTGTAACAGATCAGTTATTACCTGTACCCTTTCACAATACCTATGGTAACTGATGTGGACCTGTTATTAACGGATTGCCGGGTTCTGAACCTTTGGTTTGGTTTGGCAAACTGCATTAGATTGTGTTGCTTTCTACTGACTTAAAATTGTAGGGAATGTAAAGTAGAAGTTGTACTCCAACTGTCTACTGCCATTTTACAAAGGAAACTTACCCATTTCTTTTTCTCTCATGTGCATTTCCTGACTCTGTGAAATCTTTCTTCATATTTTCTAACACTGAAAGAGCTTCTGTCCTGCCGCCTCTTTCTGCATTCAAAGCATCTTCAAGTTCTCGAATTCTTAACTACCAAGTGGTAAGAAAGTAATTAAAGGAAGTTAGGAAAAACTATCCTGGTCTCTAATGCTGTTCACTGTTCTGTTCTGCTTTTTACAGGTGCATATATCCTATTAATTCTATATGGAATTAGAAAGCATTGAAAACATGCAAAAATGTGTTCATATCTGTATGTGTCCATAGAGTTCAAAACAGAGAGAAAGAGATATGCTGACCAAAAATACCTTTTGTTCTCCTTTCATGGTGTTTGGCTTTTCCTGTTTTCAGTTATTTATATGACTGAAGTTTTCCAGGGGAATCCTGCTTTTTAAGTAGACTCGTGGGGGATTAACAGTAAAAGCTACGCTTCCACTCAGAGCAAAGCACTTGTGGAGCTTGTGCATCTATATGAACAAGGAGTAAAACCTTACCAGTTCTTCACCCATAAGTCTCTAACTTCAAGGCATGTTACCCTCCCAGTTCCTTTGTACGTTGTAAAAATAGAGAGGAAATCAAGAAAACTAAATCATCACTACTTATTGAATCATCACTTCAGAAATCTAAATGCCTGTACTTAGGGAAGGTCATAAGAAAATAACTGACTGAACAAGTGGCAATGCCTATTTTTGTTCCTCAGAAAATAAGAAAAAAAAAGCAAATTCCTTTATATTTTCTCACGTAGTTTTTAAAAAATCCAGTGTGAAGAGTTTGTTAGTCAGTACGAGATTGCTCAGCAATCATCATAGAGCTTTTTCACACTTGTTTTTAAAATAAACCCTAATTGCTTTACTGGGTCAAAGCCTGTGTGATAAGAGTTTAATAATAAAAGAACTTAATATTCAAGTATGTATGTTACATTTCTTCATATAATCAAGCTTCACTGGTAGGTGCAGATATCATAGCTTTGAACCTGAAATGGACTCTGAATAACTATATTTGGAACTGTAGTCTCAGGAAGCATTTCTCTCTCACTCCTAGAGAAGTTGGATGGATGCACTGTATCTCCAAATTTCTCTAAGTGCCCATTCCAAAGCTACAGGGCAGGATATTTAAGGAGTAGTATAGGGTTTAACTATTGTGAATCATTTCCTTTTCCCTCACTGTTTAAATCCTACTTCGAATTCCCAAACCGAAGAATGTGACATTTTCTTTAAGTATTTATTTTAATAACTTGAAAGTTCCAGGGGAAAAAAGGATATTTGTCTATTACCTTTTACAGTTTTGACACTCATTCCAAAAAATCTACTCAGTGTATTCACCGAAGCAAGGAAGTCTTAACATATGTGCAAGATTGTACCTTTACAAGTTCATCAACTGTTTTACTGTAAACTATTTTCTACAAAGTACTTAATAAAAAGTTTACCTGCATGATTTCTGAAGTGTATTTGCATTCTAAATGTGCCACTCTTGCTGCTTCAATGTTTTCTTCCAGTTCCTTTATTCTCACTGCAGCTGCCTAAAAGTACATTTTGAAAATATTTAAGCCCAGACAGATGACAACATTACACAAAGACAACTTTATCTATTCTGTTTATTGAGACTCCATACACCAGCCTGTTGTATCAGACCTGCTTGGACTTTGGAACTGGGAAAGCTCATACCAAGAAACATATAAAAATAAATAATAATAATAATGAAAACATTACATATCTAGAATATCAAAATATTTTCTATTTAGTTAAAGAAATTGATGTAGTGAAGGGGAGCAGTTGGGCAGCAGAGCACAAAGTACAGTAGAGCTGATGACTAATATGGACATTCTGACCCTGGTGGGCCAGAAGCCCTGGGAAATGCAAACAGAGATGTAGAAGGAAGAACTGAGGGAGGTAGTTGCTTTGTTTCAAGGAAGTCATATAAGACCATGGTTAAAGAATCATAGAAACGGCAAGAGTATATACGGCTGCCATGCTTTTTAATAAATGGACTTTTGCTTGCATCAAGCTGCATCCCGTCTCTTCAATCACCCAACAAATGGTGCTCCCGTGAGAGGAATCGCCTATACGTGCGACCGTCGATGAGGAATCGCCTATACATGCGACCGTCGGTGAACCCTACAGGACTAGAAGTGCTGCTCAAAGGAAGCAGGAGCCAGCGGGCAAGGAATCCCTCCAGGAGAAGGAGGTGACCTGTAGGGAAGATGGGTAGCAGCATGTCTGCCCAGGAAAGAGACGTATTTGAACTCATGACTAAATTATTAGATAAGCATGGCAAACTTCTGTCTTCGCATGACCTAAAAGTCACGCTGAAATGGACAGCGGCCAAGCTGGCCAGGGTTACCCTGTCTACGATTTCTACAAAAGAACTGTGGGATGATGTGGGGGTCAAGCTATGGCACTATGCCACAAAAGGGGATAAGATGGCCGCAGGCATGCTTCCCTCCTGGAGAGTGATTTTTGAGACTATGACAGCCCAGGAGGGGTCTCGGGAAAAGACTAAAAGGAGCACGTCCAGCATACCTCCAGCGGAGCAACCCGAGGACTCTGAGCAGTCTGCAGTTTCTCCTCCAGTGCAGCCGTCCACGCCCCCCCCCTCAGAACTGCAATCTGTTTCAGAGACCAGTCCTGCACTACGTGTTGTGGCATTTACCTCGGAACTTAGCTCTGAGGAAGAGGAGGAGGGCCATCCCTTTGATCCTGGACCCATTAATCCTGAGAAGGAACCGGACCTTTATCCCCCTGACCCCCACGACAATTGGGCTCACTTGAAATGGGAGGCATTGAAAGAGGTGGAACTGAACACACGGAGAAAATCATGGCACCTGTTCTTTATCAGGGCCAGCGTAATGGCCAACGGAATCTGCAGTGGGAGCCTTTTCGGTGATTAAAGAGCTCCGTCGGACCGTAACCGAGCATGGTCTAAGCTCTCCGTACTTCGTGAGTTTGCTGTCTTCTATGTTTAATGCTTATGTTATGACCCCACATGATTTAAAATCGCTTGCTCAGCTTTTGTCAACTCCTACACAACACTCTCTGTGGGAAACTAGGTGGAGGAAAGATTACAAGCCCTCCTTGTTACCTATGTTGGTCATAATAATTGGGCTTTTGCAGTTCTTACTCTTAATCACCTTATGGGGACAGGGCCTTATACGGACCCCTTAGCCCAAGCCCGGGACTGTCCTAGAGAGGCCCTCGAAGCAACCCGTGAAGTGGCATGCTTAGCCCTTCTTAAGGTCCCTGATTCACAGAAACTGCAGGAAGCATTTACAACTATTGTGCAACAATTTTGCGAACCCTAAATGCAGTTTATCGACCGCCTGCAGCAGGCACCAGGTTGAATACCCTGAAGCTCGTGAAATTTTGCTTTTAAAGCTTGCTATCGAAAATGCAAACTGAGACTGCAAAAAGCTCCTTAAACCATTACCTAATCAAAATTCAACCCTAGTAGAAATGATTGAAGCGTGTAACTGCATTGGCACTGTTGAACACAAATATGAAGCCATGGCTAACGCCTTTGCAGCCCTCAAGGTTCCCCAGGGGACTTCGGGGGTCTGCTTTGCATGCAGCAAGCCTGGCCATCTCAAAAAAGACTGCTTTGCCCTAAAGGGGACCTGATCTAAGGCTCTTGTTGTGTGCCCTCGTTGTCACAAGGGGAGACACTTTGCTAACCAATGTCGTTCTAAGTATGCTTTTCAAGGGCGACGGATTCAGGGAAACAAGCAGCAGAGGGCAGGCCGGAGCCACGCACAGACACAAATGCCTCCACCGCCACTGCAGACGCCTCAAGTCTTCGCCCAGCAACTCCCAGGAGCCTTGGACTGGACCTGGTAACCTCCGATACAGTAACATTGCTTGATTCCTCTGTTCACTTATTACCTACAGGAATTTTTGGCTCAGTCCTACCCCACACATGTGCATTATTATTAGGAAGATCCTCCACAACCATATCTGGCCTTTTTGTTCTTCCGGGGGTCAAACACACTGATGTGGTGGGAGAGATTAAAATTATGGCCTGGACTCCTTTTTCACCTTGCACAGTTCCAAAGGGAACTTGCATTGCACAATTAATCCCTTTTCCACATGAATCATTTATTTCGCCTTCTGCAGGCGACCCTAAACAAAGAGAAGGGGGATTCGGCTCTACAGGAACCCTGCAAATTTTGTGGGTACAGACTATACCTGACAGACGTCCCACATGTAAATGTACACTCTCCTTCTGTGGGTTCCAAATCACCCTCACTGGCATTATCGATACGGGGGCCGATGTGACAGTTATAGCTCAAAATAAATGGCCTCCTGCGTGGGCCCTCGCCAAAATCAATCAGGCCCTCACAGGAATTGGAGGAAGTAGTCGTAGCTGCCAAAGCCATCATTTTATTCAAGTGACTGGGCCAGAGGGCCACACAGCATCCATTAAACCCTTTGTTTTACCAGTACCTATGGCACTGTGGGGGAGAGACTGACTTTCACAACGGGGTGTTAGGATTCAATCAGGTTTTTAACAGGGACCATTGTGGTGCACGACATCCTAAAACTCACATGGAAAACTGAAACGCCTGACTGGGTGGATCAACGGTCCCTGCTGCTACCCAAATTACATGCACTTGAAGAGCTCATTCAGGAACAATTAGAAAAGGGACATATAGTCCCCTCAATTAGCCCCTGGAACTCTCCTGTGTTTGTGACTAAAAAACAATCAGGCAAGTGGCGCTTGCTCCATGACCTTCAAAAAATTAATGCGGTGACGGAGGATATGGGGGCCCTTCAACCAGGTCTCCCATCTCCTACCATGATCCCCCGAAACTGGCATTTGACAGTAATTGATTTGAAGGATTGCTTTTCTACCATTCCTTTGCATCCTGATGATGCTCCTAAATTTGCCTTCTCTGTCCCAAGCACTACTATGCAAGCACCCTTGCAAAGATATCACTGGGTTGTCCTACCACAGGGAATGAAGAATAGCCCTACTATTTTCAGTGGTTTGTTGCAAAGGTCCTCAGTCCCATCCGCCAGAAAATGCCTGATGTCCTCCTTATCATTACATGGGTGACATTCTCGTAGCAGCAGAGAAGCAAGAGGTTATGGAGGAAGCCCTAGCCCTTGTCATTGCTGCTGTAACTCAAGCAGGACTTTGTGTTGCTCCTGAAAAAATCCAGTGGCAACCCCCTTGGAAATACCTTGGCTGGCATATCAGGACCCAGACTATTTCTCCTCAGACTTTACAAATTCAATCAGACATTCGCACCTTACATGATGCCCAAAAACTTTTGGGAACCATTAATTGGGTTCATCCTTTGTTAGGAATTTCAAATGCAGATCGAAGTCCCTTGTTTGCTTTGTTAAAAGGGGAACCAGACGTCCTGTCACCTTGACAGCTCACATCAGAAGCTTCTCAAGCATTGCAACAAGTAGCTGATGCTATTTCAAACTGCCAAGTGGCCCAATGGGCCCCTGAGTTACTTTTTTGTTTAATAATCCTTAACCCAGCTAAGCAACCCCATGCTTTGATTTATCAGTGGGATCCTAATGTGCCAGACCCTTTGCTGATTATAGAATGGAGTTTTTTGTCACACCACATGTCTAAGACCATAAGCACTCAACAAGAAATGATTGCTTATTGTAAAAGCCTGACAAAGATTAACCACACTTGCAGGCATGGATTTTTGTTTGATCTGTTTACCTATCATTTCTGTTTATTTGCAGTGGTTGTTGCAACAGTCAGGAATGTTTCAAATGGCCTTGGCTGACTTTTCTGGGCCACTTGCCTCGCATCCCCCAAAGCACAAGCTAATAGCGGCCAGTTTTAATCTCCTAACGCGACCCAAAAGAAGCGAAATTCCTTTGCAGGCTTTAACTGTTTTTACAGATGGGTCTGGCCGCACGCACAAGTCGGTGCTACTTTGGTGGGACACAGAATCCGACCGATGGGAGTCAGATGTTGCTACTGTTTCAGGTTCTCCTCAAATTGTTGAATTGGCAGCTGTTGTACCAGCCTTTCAGCGATGACCTATTCCTTTTAACTTACAGATTCTGCTTATGTTGCAGGGATCGTTGAGAGAGCTGAAGCTGCTGTACTGAAGGAAGTGTCTAATGAGGAATTGTTTCAATGGTTACAACAACTTGTTTTCCTTTTTGATGCTAGGCAACAGCCTTACTTTGTAATGCACGTTTGTTCTCACACTACTTTACCTGGTTTCACTGCAGAAGGAAATCGCCAGGCAGACTCGCTCACTTTACCTGTTCAAGTGTTGCCTAACCGGTTTGCCCAAGCAAAACTCAGTCATTCTTTTTTCGTCAGAATGCTGCTGCGCTGGCACGCACTTTTGATTTGACTAACCACCAAGCCTCCAGCATTGTTGCTGTATGCCCTGACTGCCAGAGCCACTCCTCACCCTCCGTTGCGGGAGGTGTTAACCCTAGAGGACTCCAAAGCCTTCAATTATGGCAAACAGATGTCACTCATTTTTCAGAATTTGGTTGGCTCAAATACATCCACTCTTCCATTGACACCTTTTCCGGTGCCTTATTTGCATCATGTCATGCAGGAGAAAAGGCAGGAGATGTTCGCAAACATTTTGTGCATGCCTTTGCAGTATTAGGTATTGCCCTACAAATCAAAACTGATAATGGCCCAGCATATACTTCCCAGAGTGTGGCAGATTTCTTTGCCCTATGGGGAGTAACGCATGTCACAGGGATTTCCCATTCTCCAACAGGCCAATCTATAATTGAAAGAGCCCATGCTTCGCTTAAGCATCTTTTGCTACAACAGAAAGGGGGAATGGGGAATGCCACCCCAGCAGAAAGATTACAGAAGGTGTTGTATGTTTTTAGTTTTTTAAATTGCTCATTAATGGATCTTAACCCTCCAATTGTAAGGCACATTGGCAATAATCCTCAATTAGAGGTCAACCAAAAGGCCCCAGTGCTCATTAGAGATCCAGAATCAGGTAAAGTCCTGGGACCATACCCCCTTGTCACATGGGGCAGAGGTTATGCTTGTGTTTCCACAGAAAACAGCTCGAAGTGGATCCCGGTAAAGAACGTGAGGCCTTTCCGAGAATCCCTAGGACCAGATCCTAGCCACCCTCGCTCTGGCCTGCCATCCTCGCCACAAACCCCTAGAGCCCCCGAGGCTTCTGCCACCGAGAGCTGAAGGACACCGCAATGGTCATTTACCAGACCCTCGCCAGCCCATAGACCTAGAAGCCTACAAACATCTGAGTGCCCAACAGAAACTCCGCCTTGCCGATGTGCTGATCGAGGAACAACAACAGTGTCGAGAAGAAAAAGAACAGCAAGTATTAAGAGACTAGGACATTACTACTGACAGGGCCCCTATACCTTGTTTTGTTTGTGCCAATTGAACTCATTGTGCAAAAGTATTGTGTGTTTGTAATCGTTGTTTTAAGAGGCAGTGGTGCAGCTCAGAATCTCGCCGCCCTCTCTGCCATCCTTGTGATTGGTTTGGTATTTCAGAAGGGCCTGCAGATATTGTTGCCTTTGATTGTGTACATAGGTATGAAAAATGCTTTTGGCCCAGGGACAAATATTGGGAACATGATTGGCCTCTTAGGGCTGGTGTTAGGAGGATTCAGCATCCTCGTGCCCGCGAAAGCCAGCTCCTTTTTACCCGTACCTCAAGGTAATGTTTGGCTCACACTCGCACAAGTGAGTCTACGCTGTGCCTATCTTCGACAACAGCTAGTAATCTCTTTCAAATGTGCCTTGTAGCAGTACCTCTTAATGAGGAAGAGTGGGATGTGTTGTTTAACGATACTACACAACACGATTGCACTGCCCCCGGACGGCTACAGCCTTGGTGGTGGTACAACGCACAACACCGAAAGAACCAGGGGTTGCCACGGGGATGGTACAAGGACAATCCTTCCGGCCAAGGGATGGATAAAGTTAATGAATTTCCCTCTTTGCCTTTACAGCCTCAAGAAATTGATATTTCAGGATCTACCCAAGCATTTATGTGCTTCTTTCTAAACTATTCTACTGGCTTTTTTATTCATAAGATTGGAATTTCAGTATCCAGGGCAGATATTTATCAAAATGCCTCAGTGTGGTGCAACAATATCACTCCCTGACAAATTGCTCTGGGTAGAGACGCCATAGGCTTGCCAGACAATATTTTCCTAATATGTGGCAACCAGGCCTGGAAAGGCATCCCTGGTAAAGCTGTAGGAGGACCCTGTACATTTGGCCGATTGTCCCTGTTACAGCCATCCCAAATGAATGTATCCATGTGGAAATATTCCCACAGGAGCAAACGAGAGGCACATAAATTTCCTTCAGATTGCACTGATACTGTTGAAAACTGGATTCTAGGAACTCAAGTCTTGCCTCCTTGTTTGCGCCTATAGGCACGGCACTAGCATTGAAAACCTCGAACAAATGAAGTTGCTGGCTAGACAGACAGACAAATGCTACCAGCACTGCTTTATCAGGATTGTTGCTAGATGTAGACAGCATTAGACATGCTACTTTACAAAATAGAGCTGCAATTGATTTTTTGCTTTTAGTACATGGACACGGGTGAAGATTTTGAAGGCATGTGTTATATGAATTTGTCTGACCACCCCGGATCTATTCATGCTAGCATTCAAGCCCTACAAAACAGCGTGAGTAAGCTCCAGGTGGTAGATGGATGGGATTGGTTTGACAAATTATTTGGAGGTTTTGGAATTATGGGGTGGCTAATGCATGTGTTGAAAACAGGAATTTATGTATTAAGAATTTTGTTAGTGCTTTTAATTTGTTTGCCTTGTATTTTGCAGTGTGCTCAAAAATTGATTGATAAATTTATGAAGAGGGTTTTGCTGGTGGAATAGAAAGGGGGAGATGAAGGGGAGCAGTTGGGCAGCAGAGTGCAAAGTACAGTAGAGCTGATGACTAATATGGACATTCTGACCCTGGTGGGCCAGAAGCCCTGGGAAGTACAAACAGAGATATAGAAGGAAGAACTGAGGGAGGTAGTTGCTTTGTTTTAAGGAAGTCATGTAAGACCGTGGTTAAAGAATCATAGAAACGGCAAGAGTATATAAGGCTGTCATGCTTTTTAATAAATGGACTTTTGCATCAAGCTGTGTCCCATCTCTTCAATCACCCGACAATGTAGGATGATGTTCTTGCTACATTTTTTATAACTACAGATACCTATGTCCAGATAAAGGTCTGGACACAGAATTTCAGTTGAAAAAATGCTTTTAGCAAAAGCGGTAACTACACAACTGCTATAATAGAAATTTACATGCAATTTTAAGGACACTGTTTTCTATACAAAAAATCTTTTCACTTCGTCTGATGACAGAGTTGAAAAGAAAAAATTCACCCCAAAATGACTCCTGCCTTCAAGTGGTATCACAAAGATCAAGAACAAGAAAGTAATATTAAAAGTCATTTAAGGCAAGCACATTTAAGGTTACATAGATACAAGTGAAGTGTCATTGATTTTGGAAAAGTAAAACAAAGCAGCAAGTATGGGAGACTGAATCTTCTAAGCACTTCAGGGAGAGAAACATTAACAGAAAAGAAATACTTTTATTATAAAAGCTGTTGGCAATAAGTTTAAACTTTGCATAATCTCTAACCCACACAAAAGACTTTAGGAACAGACATCTGTGGAAGGCCTATTAAAGAGAAAATCAGCAACAGCACAGAGCTTATCAAATCTACTCCACAATAACATCAGCCAAAAGACTTCAACTTTGCCTCCTCCAACAAGATTTATCTGCTTTCCATACTTGACAAAAGAAAATCAGTTCACAAAGCCTGCATGTCCTGGGTTAGTCATATGTTCTATTACCACCCACAAAAGCTGGATAAATTCACAGTTACACAGCTGGTCCGTGAGGGACTCCTTATCTCAGCTGAGATAAGCACTCTGGCCGACAGCAAGCACCACCCATCCTGATTATCTAATCTCAGCTAATGGCCCATTACATCACCCAGCTGATTATCTGATCTCAGCTAATGGCCCATTACACCACCCATCCTGATTAATGGCCTGATCTTGGACTTGGAATGTCAGAAGACCACGAAGATCATCCGAGCTCAGAAACTATAAGGACCATCCGAGCTCATTGCCGAAGCAACCAATAGAACATCGGGAAAATCTTCTTCCATTGTGGAAGTCCCCACCCCTGGGGGAGGTGCCAGCCAAGAAACGCAGCATAAAACAAGGGTTTGGGATGGGAGAAAACACTCTCGATGGGACTCTCGACTCGACGGGACTCCACTCTTGACTTGACTCTCGACTCGACGGGACTCGACTCTCGACTCTCGACGGGACTCTGAACTCGACTGGACTCCACTCCTTGGAATTGGACTCCGCTACTCCACTCCTTCCAACTGGACTCCACTCCACTGCTCTACTGGACTGGACTACTGGGACTGAACTACCAGGCCTTTCTACAGGACCAGTGCCTAACAGGACTATGCAGCTACCACCCTGGTCAACAGGGTGTTACTCTGTCGGTTTGTTTCTGTATTCCTGCATTTATTTTAACCTTTTTTATTAAAATTGTAATTTTGACCTAAAATATCTCGAGGTATTTTGTGTGGGGTTAATTTCCCCTGCTGGTTTACAGTCAAACCAGCACACTGCACAAGTACTCCCCCTGTACTTCCATCTTGCTAAGAGTATTTTCACAGTGACATAAACCTTTTCCCATCTGCTGTTCAAACACCATTCTCAARTCAGGCTCAGAGTATGAACAGAATCCACCCGTGAAGCCCCTTTCCTGCGCAACAGACGCTCAGCACTTCGCTAATCAAATACGCGGCCCTCACAGCCCAGCTCGGAGGTTCCACCCCTCAGAAATGAAACTGCTCGAGGTGCCAGTGCTTGCTGAGACTGCCAGCAGCAGGCAGAGAGCCTTACTTCCAGTTCCCTGAGGAGCCTCTCCCTTCGCTCAGCCTTGAACTCCAGCTGGTCGGCCTGGAGCCTCAGCACCTCGCTGCAGCTCTTGCGCTCTGCCTCCACATCCCTCAGCTTCCTGCACGTGTTTTGCAGGGCAGCATCCAGCTCCTAAAGACAAATAGGTAAACGGATAAATAAGGGCATCAAGAGGTGCTTCATCTTTTTCTAAGATGAAGTATTGCAGCAGAGAGTTCAAAAGAGGAGTGGAGACTCCATCAGAAGACGTTATTAAAACTCAAGATGTCAGCACATGTCAGCAGAAGTGCTTACCCAGCAGCAGACACACTCTTCATTCACCATCAAGTAATCTGTGTTGGCCCAAAAATCACTGTGAACATGACCTTGGTAACACTAAAATCAGAGCCAAATCTCCATGGGAAATCTTTCCCTAAAATAATACTGCCCTTCCAATCTCTCCTCTCTCCCAGCTCAGTGGCAATGATAGAAATAGTTGCGGGGTATTTGGTGAAGTAGTACATAGGGACGAAAGTTCTACTTTTTTCTGGTTTTAATTGCTAAAACTTCAACTCAGATGTTTTTAGAAACAGTTACTCCCATAGACTAAATAATTTTAATTTCTGCTATTCTGAGAAGGATTTTCTTCTGTCTAGAAACTGAATTACTTAAAAAAATTACCTATGTGAACTATGAAGTTCTCAGTAGAATAAAATAATTAAGCTGGTCCCCACTTCAATTTCTGTATACAGAAATTGAACCAAGCTACAGGTTGGGATAATTACTAATATTACTGTACTCCACAACTCTGTGGATTCACTGCTACAAAATCCCCATAATCCATATGAATTTGGACTAAATTTCAGCTAATCCTCTAGCTTTGTCTGTACATCAAGACAATGAACAGGTTTCTTCTCATCAGAATGCAATAAATAAATACATAAAAACAAAATTAACCATTTCTACAGAAACATACACCTGGAAATATATAGAAATACTTATTTCTTCTGGTTTATCTTCCAGATATTAACAAAAGTGAGCTGAGAAGAGTGAAATAAGTAATACATAGTTTGCTGTAAAATACTACATAAAGACTTCAAAACATTTGATACTGGGAATGTAATTAACATTAGCAGACTGAAATTGTCAGAAATACATCAAGTGTGCTGAACAAGTCGGCATGAGCTGTAGGGTTTCAGAATCTTGAAGTCCCTGAACTTTTCAGAGGTGGTATGACTGTTTAATGCTATCCCAATATTCATATTTGCTCATGAAAAACACGACTGGTGTTTTTATTTTATTTTATTTTTTAAACTGTGTGTAAACAACACAATTTCACAAGTATTCTAAGGAAAAAACTTGAGTGCTTCTGTGAAGGAGTAGTGTATCCTGCCTAACCACGAGGTGATGCTATTGCCCTTGCTATCCAGCTCCAACACCTCCTGTCCTGTTCCGGGATACACCCAACAGAGCACGCGACAAACCTGTCACAAAGCAGAGAGGATGACTTTTCCCACATGTCTTAGGGACACATTTCAATACTCTAAGCTGACTTCATTTCCATGCCTACTTCAGCATTTTCACAATCAAGTTCAGGATTACAGTTTATAAAGTGCAGTTTTTCCAGACAGGATTTCCCTACATTCTCAGCGTCCCATTTTTCCGTACATATTAAGACCACAATTAAACCTCCCTAGCTTTCATTTTATACCTAGGAACAACTGAAGAAGATTTAAACCAGCCCTGTAAACACACAACACAAAAACCTGGAACAATTCAAAGTCACAATTTATAAACCCAGATACTTCTGACATTTATCTGACAAGTTTAAATGAATTAAGCTTTCAAGGAACAACTAATGTGGTCAAGGCCAGATTTAACACTTATCTGGGCATTTTTTATTTCCTGGAGTTTTATACCTATACATAACATAACTGCAGGGTGATGCGCAGGGGAAGAGCTACAAAAGCAAAGTGGGAAAATGGAATTTTTTTACTACTGAAGGCAGGTTAGGGTTTGATACCTTGTAGTGAAGCACATTTTCCTTTCAGAGACCTCTGAAAGTTCTGAAAGACTTCTGAGTTCAGAATCTTCGAGATTCTGAAATCCTGCAGCTCATGCTCTCTTGTTTAACAAGCTTGATGTAGTCATGGCAATTTTAGCCTGCTGATGTTAATTACATTTCCAACAATTTTATATTGTTTTAACACATTTACCAACAAAACACCTGCCTCTACAGATCACCCTTTCTTCTGAATATACATCCACTGACCGAGAACACTGACAGGGAACTGACAGGGAACACAATGTCCCAAGCAATCCTCTGCTCCTTTTGTCCTTTTTCGAGGACAAACATTACTTGAGAGAGTATGGCATACTTTTTGAACATTGTCCTTTTGTTGCAGTATTAAACTCTCTGAAGGCAGCTGCCACAAAACACTGCACGCAACAGAAGGCAAGACCCTTCCAAAGCCTCCTCAAACTAACTCAGCCAATTTACTGCTAGCCAGAACTCAGAGCTTAGCCTGCTTTACATGGCAACTTAAAAAAGAAAACTGCATCTAAAAATAGGTTTCTTCATAGCCTATATCCAACCCTACCTTTTTAAGAATCACCTTTGGATGAAAACTGACTTGTGCTTCTGCTTGTTTTGAGAAAGACCTCAGGGTATCACCTCTCAATTCACTCCTTTGTTTTTCACTAACAGTGTGTACTGATAACTTGGTTTAGGTGTTTACCATGACAAACAGCCACAACACATTCCATCCAAGCCAAAACCAGCGTGACACGCTAAGCGTAACTTTATAAAGCTGTATTCTCCAGAACTATTCTGCAGCATTTAACTATTTGGGGGATTTTTTTTTCCCCCTTAAACCAGAAAAACCCCAACCCACCACACGCTTTACAGCAAAAAAGTTCCAGCCACCATCTCATGGAAGTTTCCAACTATTAATACATCATACCTGAAAAGCCTTTTCTATTTCAGCTTTTTCTTTGACAAGGTGCATGATTTCATTTTGGTAAGTTCTGCGGATGTCATCCCTCTCCCTTGAAATTCTTTGCTGTTCTTCTTCCCACTGCACCTGAGCACTTTGAAACATTTTCTCAGTGTCTGCCACTTTCTGCTGATGTTTATCATTGAGTACTATTGTTTAGAGAAAAAGAGAAAAAGACAAATAGCACTGCAAAGAAGCATGTTCAGAAAAAAAGGTATACTGAACATCAGTTCTTGTGTGTATTGTGATATCCTGTGAAACAACTGAACATTAACACTTCCAGTTTCACCACAAGGAAACAATCAAATGTTGTGTTCCTATAGCATCTTTCACACAAGGACATAGGAATGCTTTGGAGATTTTTACAAATTAAAACTCTTCTCCTCTTGGAAAAGAAGAAAAACTCGAGTTAACCATTTCAAGTGAGGCCTCTATAGGATAGGGAACTTAATTTCATATTTCTGCAACATTTGCCCAACATATTTCTATTTGCTACAGATACTAATCTGTATCAATTAATTTTGAGCTCAGTTTAAGTAACAGTAAAGATAGACACCTGCCACATGAAAAAGAGAGAACCTAAGGAAGGTTGGGCTAGCAAGCAAAGTCTTGGCTTTTCTGGAGAAGTTTACTGCATCTCAAGAGATTTCAATCTTCACTCCAACAAGTGTCCCAAGATATAGACAAACTGCATATACTCTTCTGTGAAAGCTTAAATGCCAAGGAAAACTTGCTTTCCTATATGCAGTTTTACTTGGAACTTTGCTTTATTTCACTAACTGGCTTTTGGATCAAAATATTTTGCATTAGCTTTTCATGTTGCTGAGTACAACTAGCTGCATTGGCATTTAAGTGATCACCACTTTCTAATAGATTTTTACTTCAAGTTCATCCCATTTTTCTGAAATTTCTTTCTAGCCAGAGAAGGATAAAACAGACAGAAGAGAGAGACACATTAGGATAACACAGAGAATTAGTGGACACAGTGATGGGGAGGAACTGTCACATGGCAGGAAGTCAAACCTCAACAAGAACAGCAGGAAGACAGTTCAGAGGAAATATTAAGACAAGGCATGAATTAGGTGCTCTGCCTAAGGAGCCAAGTTGGGATCATATCAAAGCACCACACAAGGTGAGGAAGGCCCCAAGTGACCAGGAAAAAGAAGTAGTAACTTACAAACTGCAAAAGAAAGGAGAAGCAACACCAAGATGATTTTGCTTCTTTGACACTTGTCACAATAAAAAAAACCAAACCAAACCACAAAAACAAAACCAAAACAAACAAAAACCAGTTTGAGACATTTCAACCAGGTTTTTATAATTTGTGTGTTCTCCAAATGAGTGAAAGTTCAGCTTTCTTATTATCTTAAAAATAAATCTGGCACTATAAGTACTTGCAAGTTTCAGAGTCTCCTTCCATCCTTGTAAAGTTACAAACTCCAAGAGGAGTGCTCCAATCTTTTCAGTGAACACCAAAGGTTCACAAATACTCCTGTACTAAATTTAAAGGGTATTATATTTACTTAGGTAACTAAAAATGCACCTCACTGACTTGTAAGAATGAGAAAACTCTCTTTGTTCGAGAAGGATTAAGAAAATCTGATTTTCTGAATGCAAAACCAATAGGAAAAAAATGTCCAGGTAAAACTCTTCCTTTCCACATATTATTGTCACAACACACATTATCTATACAAAAAGAAAAACAAAGATGACATGAAGAAACCAGATATGAGCAATGAAAAGCTAGAAATGTTTGAATAGATGAAAGAAAAAGCAGTATGATGAGGACTCCTGGAAAAAAAAAGCTGTTGGAAATAATGTAAACAAACGAACAGGACTAGATTTATTTTTTTTCCCCTGAAATGGAAAATGAAGAACTACTGGACATAGTGATAAACAGGATGTGGAGATGGATGCCTTAATTACAATTCTGTACACAGACAGCACTGAGGGAAGGAATAACAAAAGGTAAGGAGCAAGAGAAAAAAGGCTTAGCAGGTTATACTTAATTCACATGAGACAACAAGAGGTTTGTAAACTTACTTACCAAGTAAACTTAGTTTTGTAAACTTACTTACTCACAAAGCTTACAAAAGCAGATGAGTAAGACATGGGAGAGATAAGAGAGATCCAAGAAAAATAGGAACTAGAAAATTTACTGACTGGGGACTGATGTAGCATTTGGTACATCTTTGCTTTTTTTTTAAAATTACCTTGCTGCTCCACAAGTTTGTTTTTTGCATCATATAGCTCCTCTTCTGCAGAATACATTTGCAACTGAACCTCTCTTCTGACAAGTGACAGTTCCTGCTCCAGACCTTGACGACGAGCCTCTCCTCTCTCAAGTTCCAACTGTAATTTCAGTATCTCCTTTTCATAGCGAGACATCTAGAAAACAAATTTGTTTCAGAAATTGCATTCACGGCTGCCATCTTATCCTGTTTGAATTTAAAATACACTCTTGCAGCTTCACATTTATGCACATTTTAGATACTCTTATGGGGTTTTATGCAAGCTGATCCTATTCCTGATTAATTTCATGTACCTTAAACATACCGCTCCTATTTTTGCAAGCATACTGTGCCTTAAGAAAATGAAAGTTATATTACTGTCCTCTTCTTTGTCCTTAGAGGAAAAAATGCAGCAACAGAAACATTAAATTGCAAGGGCAATTTTCTGGTAGCTGTATTTAACACTCAGAAGAACAGTCATGTGTACTAGACTATCAGACACCTAGTAACTCACTAAGTAAAACCAAAATCTTCACTCCAACGATGTTCAGCAGTTGAGCAGAATGCTATGAAACACAACAAGCAAAACAAAGAAAATGCTTCAAAAAGGGACCATTTCCAGACTAAGAGAGATAGTCTAGTCATTGCTGCCAAAAACTGGATCCAGGAGATCACATTCAAGCCATTTCAAAACAAGACGTTGGAAAGCAAAACATGCATTTCTTCAGAACCTCTACAAAGAAGCAACACATTTATTAACAGGAGCATCATTCACGGGAAACAGTTTACCCCCATTGCAAAGGTTTTCCCTGATGCTATTGTGGCAAACTAAATGAAGCAGCAGTGAGAAAAGACATCATTAATATTTTCTTTAGTTTGAATATCAGATTTTCCACTAGCAAACGTAAGAAAAGGTGGACAATGAGTACAGCACTGGCTGCAATCAGCTTCAGGGCTGTTGCTACTCCACACACTGCACACTTGCTAATGCCAAACTGGCAGCTGATATCCTGGTTCAAACTGTGCTGCTGAATTATCATTACTGCTACAGGTAACAATTCTGCTCTTAGCAGTCTGCCAGAGCAGTTGACGTGGGTGCCCCTTAATCTGGTTTTGGCAAAATACAGCCAATGAAACGAATTTGCTGTTCCATATCCATTTATTATCTGGGTATGTACTTAAAGTAAGAGATGCCTGCTTCTCCCACAATGACTTGCTCTTCTGCTTCAGTTACACTGTTATTTTTCCATTGCCCCATCAACAGTGCTGTGATTACAAAAAATGGATCCCTGGAATTATCTGTATTATAACCAACCAGCTAACCAACCAAGCAACCAACCAACCATCTCTTACACTGAGCTGGGGGTGCACAACATTCTTCTGCATTTTGCTGTTGTGAAGCGCTCAAGTTTCCTACACACACCTTTAACCATTAACAACAACAGTAGAGGTGCTAACAGTACCTATGAGCAGGTATGAGAGGTCTGTACAGTGACACCTTCCTTGCTATTTTCCAGCTAGTGACGGTGCTTTTGATCCACCATGTGAGAGCAATATTTCAATGAAACAATATTACAGCTATTCCAAGAGTAAAATAAAGCAAAAAAAAAAAAAAAAAAAAATCCTTACTTCTCTATTGCGTTGATTAATTAATTCCAAATTTTGTTCTTCAGCCTGACGGAGTTTCCTTCTCAGATCTTCAGCAGTGTCCATTTCTGATGGATTTCTATTCTGAGATAACCGTGGCTACTGTGTGTCACTACATAAGCTGAAAAACGTGAGTTTTGTCAAAGAACATGAGTTTTCCTTTGAAGTTTTAATGCTCCTTTACTTCAATTACCCAATCATGGGCCCATAGTTTTAAATATTCACATAAGTAAAATCATGCCATGCAGTTTTCATCATATTGTTACTCTTTGAAAAAAGGATTATATAGAATTGCTTATTGTGCAAGGTATGAGAGATGTGGCAGCAAGAACATGAAAGAGAAATGCCCTTTGGATTAGCAAAGTTGATTTAAGCATAACATGTTCATTATTATTTTTCATTATCTTTATTTTTGATTTGATTACATTCCAGGAGGTTTAACATCATTCCAATCATGTAAATTAAAATGACTGGCAAGTTTTTTGTCTCTGCAGTAAGCCTCATTTTTCAACATGGCTTACCATCTCAAAACCATGTCTGTCATGAAACAAGTCCACAGCTGTGGAAAAAACCTCACTTTTACACACTTTGTCTTCAGACATATATACATTTAAACTACAAACATGCAGTTGATCATAAACACAACACAAATTAGAGGTTTAGTCCTCTAAACTACCTTGTTTTATCTTAATTGCCACTGTTTCAATTAAAAGAAAATCTACTTGGCAATTAACAGAATCAGTCCTGGAGCACCACAAGCAATAATAAAAGGGTCAAAACAAGCTTCTATATATAAAGTGACAAATTGGTATAAAAATACATATTTGATTAACTAGTTTAATAATTCTAAGAGAAATTATTGTAACTTCAAACTGGACAACTTTAAGCTATTCCAGCAGTTGAAAATCAGTGTCCATATTATTTGTTATCTGTTGGTTTTCACGTTACTTTCAGTATGTAAGACTGCAATTATTAGTTGCTCCCCACAAAAGTGCAAGAGTTCATGGGCAATAAATATGAAATATACTATAAAAAGAAACATGATTAAATTAAGCACTGAAATGGTGTCGTATAATACAGAACCATAAATACTAAAATAGCTTACCTTTGTCTACCTGAAGTATTATTTAGAGAAATGACAGCATACTGGGATTTCATTAATAGATTTTTCTAAATTAAAAATGACCACTTTACCCCTAGATTTGGGCACAGGCACAATTAACATTTTTCGCAACCAAAAACTTCACCTGATGATACATATTTTCTCAAAAAAAATTTTTTGACTGGCGAAAAAGACACAAATGGCATCAATGAAGAGATTGGTAACTGAAATTAAGTCTTGCTTTTAAAGACCTTGTTAATAATAAAGGACAAAATTTTAGTTTTTTAGCTGCAGACCATAAATATTTTACAATTGAATAAATACTAAGCATATTCCCATTTAAAAAGAAGACAGACTTCATCTATGAGATCAGAAGAGCTATATGTCATCGGTAATTGTTCCAGAAGATCCCATGTTCTTAACACATTTTATATATTTAATAAATGTAGGAGATAAGACTCATTAAAACCTACATGCACTGCAAGAAAACCACAAGCACATTATTAGCTTTCATTATTTACTACTAGAGCCAGAGCCAGAGCATCCAACACAACCCAAAGGGCAAGAGATCCGCAACAAGTAAAATCTCTTTATTTAATGCAACTCAGCTACTGCAATAAGATTTGGAAAAGTAGAACCTGAACAGCCAGAGCATCTGTAAACTGAATAAAAACTTGTTTGTGGACATCATATAATACGTTTGAGAGACCTTTATTTCTCCCTGGCTGGGGAAAACAGAGAAGAAATAAAGGTGGATCATTTTATTCAGAGATGATGAATGAAATATCAATCTCAGCTAAAGACAGCTAAAAGCCAGACAGCACCAAAGGGGAAAAACAGAACCCAAACTGAAAACTGGGGAAGAATTGGTGAAGAAACAAGGGTTATGGAAAGGGTAACCACTTAGTTCGTTTGTGGGCAGCAGGGAAGTCATTTGGCTTCTTTAAACTTGGTGAGAGTTAATATTTTGTGCATGGAGAGCTCACAGAATGAAAGCAAGAGGATAACCACTTTTTGCAAAGTAAATAAGAAACACCTTTAGATGATTAATTAAATTACATCGGTTTGCATGGAAATCAGAGTTAAGAAGGCTGTTTCTTTCAGCTCTCCTATGAACTATCCAGCAACAAAAAATCACAGTGGAAACACCTACACGTTAAAACTTAGAGGAGAAATTAACTATGGAATTAACTGTTCTGCTTAACTGAACCAGTGTGTGTGGGGGGGAAAAAAAAACAAAACCAATATTAGGAAATTAGGGATGCTATAGAAATGAAAAATGTGTATTACAGCATTTTAAAAAAGAGCATAATAGTAAGTACTGGCAAAAAAAGCTTTAGACAGGTTTTTGAAACAGCATTTTATGCACAGCTTCTGAACTCACCATGTAATTAGTGGAAACTTAAAAATATAAATCAGAACGCCCTAATTTTTTCTTAGTAAAGGATCAAATCAGCTACTTCCAAAAAAAAAAAACCACCAACCACCACGAAACCAAAAAAAAAACAACAAAAAACCACCAAAACCAACCAACCAACCAAAAAAACCCCAACCAGCCAACCACTGACAAAACGGATGGACTGTTACTATGTTAACCACTTCATTTTAGTTGGCTACTTAAACATTTTCAAATAAAATAGAAACTAGCATTAAGAATTTTTATTTCTGTGATACTTTGTTTAATTGTCATAGCATGGCCAACACATGCATTACTTTTATGACATCTTCCTACTGCTAGTTATAGGAGATTCTTCCTTCCATCTTCAAGCAGAAGTGCTACAAGCATAAAGCTCTCCGAAGATTCAATCAAAGACAAAACCACACAAAGTCTCTGGAAAGTTTCAAAGCATGCACGATTTGCAGTCTAACAGGAATTCAGAGAATATTTTCTGCTTTCATTTTCATATATTACTAGTTCGTCAATCCTTGGTTTTTGAACCAAAATATGTATTTTACCAACTATAGTTTTATCTAGGACACCATTTTTAAAAGGACTTTAAGAATCTTCAAGAAGAGTGAAATACCTTTTGAGTTCTACATTGCAGAAAATATTTTGTAGCTCAAAAACTAAATTCTCAGTGTTCACAAATCAGATGGTTACAGTCAACACAGACCATTGCAGAAAACCAGCTTTTCACTAGCTACGTTTCCACAGCTGGCAGAAAATGCAGAGTAATTTTGCAACAGAGAGAAATTTTCTTCTCATTTATTACCTAGCAGTGTAATTTTGCTAAACTTCTGCAGCTGAAGGAGCAGGCTGTAGTCTGATTTTCTAACCAAAGTTCGTATTTGTGGGATCTTGCCGTTCCCACGTTAAGTGGCAGTTTTGTACAACCAAATTAAAAAGAGAGTTTTTTCTCATAGCTAAGAAAAACAGAATGAGTTAAAAGTTTGGCTTTAATTGCGTCAAAAATCAAACTCATAGCAGGTGATAAAAGTCAGGGGTATTGGGAAAGACTTAAAGCCAACCTCTACCAGCTCAGTTAATGTGGATAACCCTTCTATGCCTCCTGGTCAGTGCTCCTAAGTGCTGGCAGAAACTAGTGACTAGTGACTCCTAATGACTCTATCGACACCGCACAGCTTGCCTGTGTCACACCATATCTGGTTCTTCTTCAGCCTGAATTGCATCATTACAGAGATCTAGAAAATAAATTAGCCACAAAAGCAGCAACCAAACTACTAGACCTAAAAATCCAGCAGTGGAGCTGACTGATTAGCTTCCCTGGAAGAGAAGGTGGCTGAAGAGGGTGAACTCTGATGCCCAATATGCTGTTTTCAGTCTACAAACTGTGGAGAATGAAGGTCATTGTTAACCATGAGCTTCAAGAATTACTCTTTCCTATATCATAAAAACATTAAAACCTCTAGCAGAGACATGCTTCAGTTTATTTGTCAACCTACTGAAATATTAACATTTTTAACCACTCATGAACAGTTACACAGCAGTGTTACCACCATGTTATGGGAGCAATTACCATAACTGCAATTTGACATCAGCTTTAGTCAACAGAATTGTGCTGCTACTCCTCTAAGCCTGAATATTATACACAAATAAGTATATATATAGAACATCCATTATCAGAGTTTTCAGAACAACAATAAAAAATGCTAAGTTAGCATAGATTGATCTACATTCTCTGTTTTCCTAAGCAGATTACAAACCCCACTTTTCTTCAAAATAATTCTAAGGGAGAGAAATGCAGGTACTCTGATTTTTTAAGTAGACCAAATATAAAGGTTGGCTGTCTCATAAAAGACTTGCTATGTTTAAGGCTGCTAAGTCTTTCACAAATTGTGCAGAATTTTCACGTTAAGGTGTAGTCCCGAGAACTAAGAAACTAGTTTTTCATACCACCTTTTTATTTTTATTATTTTTTTATTATATATTTACACCAAAATCTCATAATTAAGAGAAAAAAAAATCTGAGTCTCATAACAGAATCAAAATGTTCCCTGTCACATCCACATAATTATGAAGTTTTAAAACTTCTTTAAATTACTCTGAAGTCAGATAGAGGAAAAGAAAAACTAAATCTGGAGAGTGTTACCTGGGAATGCTAATGATTTTGAATATGAATATTTCTCTGTTAAAATATGTATCAAGAGTTTATCAGCACACAAAGGGATACATCACAAAAGCATGGTATTTCATGTAGGAAAAAAATATTCCAGTGCCACGGAGTGGCTTGTAAGAGCCCCATAATTAAACAAAAGAGTAGAGGACGTTTTTGCTCGAGGAGTTATGTTCGATGTGTCATTAAAAACTTGTGCCATATTCTACTACTGAGCACACTGAACACTTCTGAATAGGCCATTGATTTAGAATGGATATGAGGAAGGAATTCTTCCCTCTGAGGGTGAGTCCCTGGCACAGGTTGCCCAGGGAAGCTGTGGCTGCCCCATCTCTGGAAGCGTCCAAGGCCAGGCTGGACAAGGCTTGGAGCAACATGGGGTAGTGGAAGGTGTCTCTGCCCATGGCAGAGGGTGGAACAAGACAGCACTTGGAGATCCCACCCAAACCGTTCTATGATAGAGACCCCTCAGGGTTAAAACTCACCGCGATCCTAAGACCAACGAACTTAAAAACAGCCAAAGCGCGGCGAAAGTACCAAAGCTGCAGCGAAACTACAGAAACTCACCGGGTGCTCTGCCGCCGGCACCGGGAGCTCTCCCGATGGTGCTCCGGCTCCGGTAGGACGAGCTGGGACCCTCGGAGGGCAGCGGCTCCTGTGGCCGCCGCGTTTCGCTCCCAGGGCCGCTGGAATTTTGGTGCTCGGTTGGAACGCAGGGATTGGGATGGGTGCACAAGTTCCGCGGTTGCCAGGGACGCGCCCGGGATGCAACAGTGCCCTGTCCCGAGGGGCTGTGATGGGGCTCCCGTTGCCCTTCCTGCCCCCCCAGCCATGACTTAAGGGTTCAGGGAACATCCAGAGTGCTGTCTCGCTGCCTCGAAGGACAGCAGTTCCTTTAAGGAGTCCTAAATGTCCCTGTGATACCAAACCGAGGAGAAACATTCATACAGCTAGCGATGACTAAAATAGAGAGTACCTGAAACAGAGACTGAGCAAAGTTAGTGAATAAAAGGTAGGAATTTATTGAAGGCCTTCAATTGGTACACCTTTGGGTAGTACAGAGCCTGGCCGAGGCTAGGCTGGATCCAAGATGGACCCCGATCGCGAGTTTTCCCCCCAGATATGTTTGGTACATTTGCATATCAGAAGTTAATTGTCCAATTACAGTTCCAGGTAATGAAGTAATATTCCCCCATTCACCCCCTCCCAATTCACTTTCTTTACACTTAGGCCTAGGATGGTGATCTTGGTTCCCAGGCCTAGAAGGAATTGTTTTGTCTAACCAGGATGCGAAGAGAGCTTACTTAGCCCATAATATGGAGTTCAGAATTACACACCAGCCCAGTGCAGGATTAGAAAAATCTAAAGGCTATTACTTAAGGCATCACTAGTGCTGACACATGCCCACAGTACACTCTCCATTAGACAAGGAACACACAAGATACACTTAGTAGCTCCGGGCACGCCTTCTCCATCCTCTCTTCCAGCCTCTCTGCTCTGCCAAAGGAACTCCTCAGTCTTGACGTGGATGAACTGCTCATGCTCGAGTTTTTGGGCCAGGGAGAAGAAGTTCCAGGATACGCAGATTTCATTGCAGAGGAGGTGGAGCTCTGCAACACGAAATGAGTTTGTGTCAGAAAGGTGGCCCATAAAGATGGCCCTGAGATCACAGTTCAAATGCAAGCCCTTAGGAAGATGCTGAAGGCTACATACAGGGCTACATCTTAAACTGTCTGCTTTTTATTGCCTGCTTCTCAGACTGAAGAGGTAGAAATAAAAGTCTGTTTTTACACAGATCAATGCCCAGTTTCATGACCCATTTTCATGGATTTTCTCCAGGATGACTGCAACAATTAACTTACTGAGTTGCAAGGACACAGAAAGGGTGGCTTCAAGGATCCAGATCTGGATTTGGAAGAAGAGCCTGCTGGTGCATAGGTCAAATTGTAGAACTTGCTGACAGATTTCCCTCAGAAAGCAAGAAAAATCTTCCCGTTGTGTATCTGAGGCTCAGCTGGTAATCAGAACATCTCTGTAGGCAACTTTAGATAAATTTAATATCAAAAGATTAATTATTGAGAATATTGATTAGAGACAGAGGATTCTCGAAGGAGATTCTTGCATGAATGCTCTTATCGCTACAGGTTGCAAGCATTCATCAAAAGATAATAAATGTGTAATAAGACCAAGGCACTTTTTGCTTAATCTGAATGCACCTCTCACTAGGTAGTGAGGAAAACCAACAATTTTTGCAGCCATCAAAGAACAAAGCTTCTGGCTTTTTTTTTTTTTTATGTTATCACCCATGTCTCAGGTGAATTCTGCAAAGGAGGCCCTGACACTGCCAGATGGAGTCAGCTATGTGCTCTGGAACACACTGACTTTACCACATTGTGAAAGAGAATTTTATAACAAAGGGACTCTTGTAATAACAAAGGGGCTCCTGTAATAAGCTTAACAAATAGTTGTCTGTATCTTAACAAATATTAATCCATAGTCTTTAAGGAAAATAGAAACAAAATTGCAGGAACTGTTAAATTGCAGGAAACACAAGGTCTTTAGACAGAGAGCAGAAGAACTGAAACCTGCCAAGTTGGCACAACGAGGGACTTACATAAGACCCTATCAAGTACACATGGGCAAGAGGGAAAGGTGAAAAGGTCAACTAGAGGAAGACTACAGCCTTCATCCCACGACCACCCGGGACGACCACCAGGAGGCAATGCCCACGTGTAAAAATATGTAAATAATATTCATAAGTTCTGGGAAATTATTAGCATGTAACCACCTTTTCTCAGAAATATGATGCATATGCATATAGTTTAAGGATATGAGCTTATACCCTATCCTTGGGGGGCAGACACGTTGGGCGGAGCGATCCCGTGTCCCCAGCGCCGAATAAACAAATACCTGCTTCAGAAAACGAGAGTCTTTGAAGATTTCATACCGCGATTTTTGCGAGAATCAATTGGATAGTACCAATATTGACCTTTGACACAAGCAGAGTTGTCACAGTAAATAGATAATTCCTTTTCTCTGGATTCTTCAGTTCTGTGTTATTACAGTGAGGCTAAAAAGGAATTTTAAAAAAAAAAATCCTTGGTGCCTATGCAAATCTTGAGGAAAATATTAGAAGGGAAAAATCTAACACTTCTGATCAGGATGGTTTGCAACATTTACGTGCTGTGTAGAATTGGCATATTATATATTTGTACTTTAATAATGTTTGGTTTCTGAAATACCATCAGATACACTTTGGTTCCCAACAGAAAGTCTTAAACACTTAGTTTAGCTTATGAAGTTCAGTTACTGACATAAAGTATGTACTTTTTAGAGCATCTTGTTAAACAAGCCCTATTGCTGCTGCCCTAATTATAGGATGCTTGACTTTTACATCCTGTGAAAAGTATTTATGAACAAATCATAAAGCTATGCTGCAGTGGGGTGTATTTAGCACATGTTGGTGAAGTTGTTTCAGAATGAAGCAGCTATCACTATTTTTGTCTTCTGGGAATGAATTGCAAGGCTCAGGCCTGTTGCCCCCTCACTTTGCCTCTGCAAACCCAGCTGAGCTCTCTCAGTGTCAAGGCCAGACACGCTTAGTTTCCTGTCTCCAAAAAGCCCTGACCATGCCAAGCTCATTGGGGAAAGAGTACTCCAAGCAGTTTAATAACAAATCACACCACCTAAACACTTCTTGGTTTGTGGAAAGGAATTAAATCCATGGGACGATGCCATCATTACTTTCCTTTAAATTTTCTGTAAAATAACCCAACATGGTCTTGTGGCAACAGTCACTTATTAATGACCAAGACACAGAATTTAATCAAGCAAAGTTTTTCATATTGACTTTATGAAATTCTGTATGGGGCTTCCTCAAAGCTATTCTTTGTAGATTACAAATTAAGCTTAAAGGTTTAGCACAGATCTGACTACTCAAAAGTGCAGCTAGGAAACCAAAACACTGCCTACTGAACCAGAGAATTTAATTGGGGTTAGGCTTAGGGTTGGGGTTAGGCTTGGGGTTAGGCTTATGGTTAGGGTTAGGCGTTAGGGTTAGGGTTAGGGGTTAGGGTTAGGGTCAGGGTCAGGGTTAGGGGTGGTCAAAACCCTTACCTCAATGCTCCGTATTCCAACCAGTCAAGCAGTATTGGAACAAGGAATGACTGGGAGCCTTTCTGAGGCGAACAAATGCTAAAGTCTAAATGCAGTTACAGGAAACTGGAAGTCTGACATCAGGGCCAGCCACCTACACTTTAGAGCTCTGAACACACCACCTGTCCCAAGATTATGCATGAAAAAAATGAATTATCACGTTTAAACTCACTTACATACATGTAATAAAAAATAAAATACAGCCATGCCTAAAAATGGTCTGTCAGGTCCCGTAACCTTTGCACTTCAATTGCACAACTCATCTTCTCCCTGGGTCGTGTGCTCTCTTGGCATCTCATGGGATTGACTCGTTCCAAGTAACGTAACTTCATTCTGTTCTTATCCCCTGTAACTGGACTGCAAGCATCTACAAATACGAAAACATTGGAAAAGGCTGAGCCCTTCAGGCATTACTTCAGGTTTCGTAAATCATGTGCATGTGTGACAGCAGAAGCTGAGTCTTTTCCTGGTGTATCTAAGCAGAAATTGGAGCCTAAACCAAACTGACGTGACCTCCTCATATTGGGCAAGCTTTTGATGGAGCTGCTGAAAGAAGTGTCTTTCTCCCAAAGCCTTTTAGCTGTAGACCTGGAGAAGGACCTGCTAAGTCCTAAGACGAGAAACCAGAAATGAAATAGAGCACATATTTAGCTGCAGCACTTCCTTGTTCGACAGCTCTTTTTAGGTAAGAAAGGTGAGTTTTCAACAATTCCCTGTTCAGAAATGCTGCTTTTTCAGAATGGGAGCAAACCTAATTCTGATCATAAATTAATTATTTTGTTATTATTGCAGAAGGGGCCTCTGAATTCCAGTTTTACCTGCCCTCTGATCAGAAAAAAGAGGAGGATGAGTCACCTGCCCAGCTGAATCCAGTCAGCAGCCAGTGGCCACTGATTCCAGCAAGACAGCCACTGCCAGCCCTCTGCCACCAGCCTGCCCTGCAGCCACTGCTCTTCCTGCCTCCTTGGTGCTGCCTTCCACACTCCTTCCCTCTTGCCAATGCGTTTTTCTCAATTCCATCGGCAGTAGAGTGCAGGCCACAGTTCGCTTTCAGCTGGAGAGGTGTGCAATACACCTGGAACCGACTGCCCCATGAGGTGGAAGCACAGTTCCACCATCTGCCACGGACTGATCCAGGCTGCACTGGAAAAGGGTGAGGCTCCAGAACACCTCCAGTACATTGATGACATCATCGTATGGGGGAACACAGCGGAAGAAGTTTTTGAGAAAGAAGATTATCCAGATTCTCCTGAAGTCCAGTTTTGCCATTAAACAAAGCAAGGTGAAGGGACCTGCGCAAGAAATTCAGTTCCTGGGAGTAAAGCGGCAGGATGGACGTCGCCAGATTCCAACTGAAGTAATTAACAAGATAGCAGCTATGTCCCCACCGACCAACAAAAAGGAGACACTTCTAGGCTTTCCTAGGAGCTGTGGGCTTTTGGAGAATGCATATCCCAGACTACAGCACAATTGTAAGCCCTCTCTATCCCGTGATGTGAAAGACGAACGATTTTTCTGTGGGGCCCTGAACAACAGCAGGCTTTCGAACAGATTAAACAGGAGATTGCCCATGCGGTAGCCCTTGGGGCAGTCAGGATCGGGCAGGATGTAAAGAATGTGCTCTACACTGCAGCTGGAGAGAATGGTCCTTCCTGGAGCCTCTGGCAGAAGGCACCTGGGGAGACCCAAGGATGACCTCTCGGTTTCTGGAGTCAGGGATACAAGGGATCTGAGGCCAGCTATACCCCTACTGAAAAGGAGATTCTTGCAGCCTATGAAGAGGTTCGAGCTGCCTCAGAAGTGACTGGCACCAAAGCACAGCTGCTTCTGGCACCCTGACCACCCGTGCTGGGCTGGGTGTTCAAAGGGAAGGTCCCTTCAACACATCATGCCACCAATGCCACGTGGAGCAAGTGAGTCGCTCTGATCACACAGCGAGCCCACACAGGAAATCCTAATCGCCCTGGGATACTGGAAATTATCACGAACTGGCCCGAAGGTGAGAGCTTTGGACTGTCTGCTGAAGAAGAAGAGGAGCAGGTGACACGTGCTGAGGAGGTGCCGCCATACAACCAGCTACCGGAGGGTGAAAGGCGATACGCCCTTTTCACCGATGGTTCCCGTCGGATTGTAGGGACCAACAGGAAATTGAAAGCTGCTGTATGGAGCCCCACACGACGAGTCACACAAGCTACCAAGGGACAAGGTGGATCGAGTCAGGTTGCAGAGCTTAAAGCCAGCCAGCTCGCTTTTGCGATATTGCTGAATGAGGAAAGTGGTTGAGAATTTATCTCTACACCAACTCAGGGATGATAGCTAATGCTCTGTGGGGATGGCTGAACTGTTGGAGAAAGGCCAACTGGCAGCACAAGGGGAAACCCATCTGAGCTGCTGAGATTTGGCAAGATGTCGCTGCCTGGGTTGAGAAGCTGACTGTGAAGGTCCGTCACGTGGATGCCCATGTACCCAAGAGTCAGGGTAACGAAGAGCATCAGAACAATGAGCAGGTGGATCGAGCTGACAGGATTAAAGTATCGCAGGTGGATTTGGACTGGCAGCACAAAGGAGAATTATTCCTTGCTCGTTGGGCCCATGATGCCTCTGGTCATCAGGGCAGAGATGCAACATACCAATGGGCTCGTGACCAGCGAGTGGACTTAACCCTGGACAGTACCTCACAAGTCATCCACAACTGTGAAACGTGTGCTGCAATCACGCAGGCCAAGCGGGTGAAGCCTCTATGGTATGGTGGATGGTGGTCACAATACAGGAATGGGGAAGCCTGGAAAATTGACTATATCACACTTCCCCAAACCCGCCAAGGAAAGTGCTATGTGCTGACTATGGTGGAAGTGACCACCGGATGGTTGGGGACTGTTATTTATGAACACCCATATTGTTGGCTTTTGCATGTTTTTAATGATCCCTTAATTGATGTAAAAGTTATTAGGATGTTAATGAGTTTAATTCTTAGTGATGTTAAGAGGTTGTTAAAATGTTTTATCAAATTTGGTTGTTATAGGATAAAAATGTTAAAACCCCAGTTTATGAAGTTTGCCTT